>JAFVLL020008954.1:0-49133 GCA_021397915.2 Tor tambroides
CATCAGGCTTCTTAACTAGCCTAACCAGCACCAGTTCTCCTGGTGAATCGCAAGAAAATTTGTGCTTTTCACCATGGTAAGGTTTATGTTATCTATGCTGTGGAGTACACCCGGAAGAGTCTGATCTTGAGAATCTAGCTTTAGTATGGATAATGTGAAGATGGAAGTCCAAAGTGACCAAAGAATATCACTTTCAATCTAATAACTAGGCTCAGTAGGTCTAGAGCCTTCAGGCATCATCTCATATCTCTAAACCTTTCCCAGTTGTTGGCGCAGCCTTTTACAGTCATGTGACATACCATAAAAGAGGTAATATCCTGTAGGTGTGACATGGTTAAATCCGGCCGCGTGCAACCGTAGAGCAGATCAGGAGGATTTCACACATTCAGCGAGGTAATCGAAAACAGTCTCCACAAACATACACACACACACATGGCAGAGGTAACGGAACAACAGAGGGATGCACGTACAGCACAAACAGATTGTGAGGGTAATTCAATTTCCTGCTGCAGCACTGAGGCTCAAATGGTCTCCATCAGTGGTTCAATCAGCGGCTGGTTCTGTAATTTCCCCAGCTGGACTCTCACCTCGTCTAACGCATTGAAGGGATGCACTGGGCCGGTGCTGATACTCCAGCAAAATACTAAAGTACAGAACTAGCACTTTAGACAATACAGTAGAATGCTGTGATAAGGCGGCACATGGTTTGTTATACCTGTTGTTGCTAAACAAAGGAAGATACACCATTTACAACACAGCTAAAGGAATAGTACTGAAAAACACCATTGGAAAAGTGTAATACTAAAATGCTGGATATGTGTAACAGGAAACACTGAAACACTACATTTTCAGAGAGACAGGCATATATACTGTACATAATTGAATTAACAATACTTTATATGTAAAAATTTTAATTGATTGGTAATTACCCTTTACACTTAACTGTTCATTGTTTAGGCCCTATGTTTTTAACTAATATTAACAAATGGAATGATTATATATACACTACTGTTCAAAAGTTTGGGATCGGTAAGATTTTTAAAGTTTTCTAAAGAAGTATCTTATGCTCATCAAGGCTGCATTTATTTGATCAAAAATACAGTAAAAACTGGAATATTTTAAATATTTATACAGTTTAAAGTAACTGTTTTCTTAAAAATAAATAAATAAATAAATAAATAAATAAATAAAATGTAGTTTATTCCTGTGATGGTAATTTTCAGCAGCCGTTACTCCAGTCTTCAATGTCACATGATCCTTCAGAAATAATTTTAATAATTGCTGCTCAAGAAGCCTTTTGTATTACTGTATACAGCAAACATCTACATTACACAATTAACCAGCTGAGTTATTATGCAAAAAAATTCAGAATACTAAAATATTCTAGCAAACATAAATTACCAGAATTTTCGGAAACCAGCATTACTCTTGATCAACTGGTCATGTCCTCTATAAACGCATTTAGCCTCTTGAAAAATAAAATGAGAAGAGGCGCAGGTGAGTTTTTTCAAGGTCCCAAAGTGTTCACGTGAACCTTAAAGCAGTGTTGAAAAAAAAAGGAAGACAGGGAGCTGAAGTATTCCATTTATAAAAGGATTAAATTGCCACATCACAGTGCAAAAGCACAGTATTAGCTACAGGAACAGAGGGTTCAAAAAGGACTGCAAATTTATGAAATTACAGAGAGGTGAGGAGTCATTCCGACAAGCAGAAATGAAGATGAAAAATGATCACAATGCCACATGTACAGTGCCACAGGGGTAAAAAGTTTCTGACAGTACAAAACTTTATTCTACATTATAAAACTATAAATTGGGGTTGTGTGTGCCAATGCAGCAGTTGCTCTGTATAGCGTATTAAAATCTGCTGTAGTCCATCATAACACCAAATGCTTTCGCATTTAAAGCTAATTAGCACTGAAGTACTGCATCACAACCTGTAATAACCTGTTTTAATCGGTAAGCTGCAAAGAGACTATACTATTAAAAGCCTTATGGTCAAATTTGACATTGTGATTCTCAGCACAAAGGCATAACTAGACACAACTGGTGCTGATCCAGACTTTTGGTTTCAATAACTTCTGCAAATTAAGAGAACATAGACGTCTGACCATATGGCTCGCTGATTTTTGGATGAAAGTAAGCATAAATTCTTGCAAAGCTAAGATGCTCATAATATGCCTGCTTTGTCAGGAGCAAATTAATGCAATGCTGGTAAGATATTACTCTTTTTTTTTGAGTAAGAAACTGCTGATGAACAATATTTATGAGTAAATCAACTGAGCCTCATGTTATTAAGTTTCATCTATGAATGCAATATTACGCTCCCAAATCCCTTAATGCAGTTTTCACAATCTAAGAAAAATATGAGATAAGAGATACATTTTCTTGCATCAGTGTTGATGGGTGACCAGTATAGAAAAGCAAGGGAATGAGAAAATAGTTTTATGTTTTGATGTGCATACAGCACATCAACCCATTTTAGCATCACAGCAAAATATTTTCCCTCGTTTTAATACATTCTCACTTGTTTGAGTGAGTTTGTTTTTATGAGAGTGTTCTATATGCATATCGTTGCCTAATTAGAAGTGAAGGGTAGTCAGCCACAGTTTTTGAGCCAAGACGCACACACAAACGTCACAAACAGGAAAAAAAAAAGGTCTAAAATCACTTTTGGTGCCAAAGCAGCACAGACTGAGGCAGATTCTATTTAATGCAGTGCACTACGTGCTTTTCAAGAATAGAGAGATGAAAAGATGAAAATGCATCTGTGTTTGAAAGGTACTTTGGTAGCTATGTCAGAAAAGAATGAGCTCAGGAGGAAAGGGGGTAAACAGTGCATTTACACACAGAGTAACACAAATTCTCTTGACTACCAACAGAGAAAGAACTCCAAGGGCTAGTAGGGGGCCAACAGCTTCATCAGCAGATTTTGTTATACATAATCATTGAATTGTTTTTCACTCGTTGCCTGCTGTTCTGACAAAACATTAAAAATTGGATGAGAGTCTGAAGTTCTGCAGTCATATATCTTACGGTAACACTGTTATGTTTATAAGGCACCTATCAAGTAAAGTATGATTTTATATTCATTCACTGCGCCACAACTGTTATGCTGCTTATAAATATAAAATAACCAAGGTTGGTAATCAACACTTTAAAAATTAATCAATTAATCAATGTTTTTGTATAGTTCTCAAAAAATAAATACAATGTGATATAATCAATGTAATAATTGTAAAATTCTTCTACAACAAAAACTATAGTGTATAGATATTTTATATAAGGTATAACTAATCCTTATAATAATTATTGTTGTTGTTCTTGTTATTTCTTCAAATTAATTTTATTTATCATTCTTTACTCCCCTTTTTTTTTGCTTTCAGCATAAAAATGGACTGTCAATGTAAATATACTCTAAGCTTACAGTAAGCTTTAAATTTATATTAAATGCATATACATTATTTAACATCACCATTATTACACAATTGCTCATGAATATTTATCATGAGACATTTTGTCCATTAGTCCTGACTAATTTGCTAAAAGGCACACTTACAGCTCACTCTTTTTTGTCCCGGGCCCTGTGAATCCAAGCGACGGCCCTGCGATTACCACTCAAAGCAACTTAAAACTGGTGTTTTACACAATCTGCCAAGCTAAACAAAACTCTTAAAATACAATGATCATTTCCCAAATCATGAGGGAATGGTTGAACGGGAGGGGATATCCCTGGGGTTAAATTGTTTGCTACAGTTGATCGTCATCTCATCTTCTTCATCACAGCGATGAGTTTGTGCTCAAAGTGAAACAATGACAGTGTCTCTGCAGCGGGTATGTTTAGGGCCCACAGTCAGTAAACGATTGCACATACATGCATATTCAGTCTTATTTCTGCGTCTCACAGTCGCTCTCTCTCCCCGCCTGCCCCGTCTTTTCTCTCTTCCTTCATCATGCAGTCGGAGCCTGTGGGCACAGTGTGGGAGATAGTGCAGTAAGCTCTCCTCTCCTCTCTCTAATCTCATTTCCCACTGCCTGGATTAAACAAATGTCTGTCATTACCGCTCACTGGTGGAGGGGAGGAGGGTTTAGGGTCCACAGGAGCGCAAGAGAGAGAGGAAGGGCGGGAGTGACAGAACGGCAGAGAGAGAGAGACAGAGAAAGGGAAAATAAAATAACTGGAAGAAAAAAGCGGGAGCAGGTACTAAAGAGACCATCAAATGAGGGACCCAGGGAGATAGTGAGAAATTGAGACAAAATAAGAGCGAGTGATGGAGCGAGAGAGAGATATTTTCAGAGTGGGCTTCTCTTACTTTCGACAAAGCGCTCTAACTGCCCACAGATGGGCTGCAGCCATAACAGGGCCAAAAGCCGCTGACTGAAAAAGAGAAAAGAGACCGAAATGAAGAAGAGAGGGAGAGGAGGAGGTGATGACAGTAAGACAGAGCGAAACGACAGCATCCCCCCCGCCGCTAAGAAAAATTGACAGCGTGTGGTAACACTGCATCAGAAGACCCAGTGGCAAGCCTTCCACCATCATCAACCAATCCAATGTATTTTCATTGAAAAGTACATAAAGAGCGGTTATCCACTCAAGGTGCACCCAAAGCCCAAAGGGGGTCCGTTCCACTGTGTCTATAGTTAGTCTTGGGGTTCATTTCGACATTACCGTCCCCTTTTCACCTGCGGTCTGTTTACAGCCCGCTGGCAGAGAGACATTGTCAATCCCGACAGAGTTTGTATTCCATATTTCAAAACAGACATTTAGATCCACAAGGGCCCATTGAGGCTGAAATGGTGTGAATCCATTTCGTCGCAGGGAGGGGGCGGAAGCCATAACGTGGTCGCTTTTGTCCTCCCCGCGTCCGTCTGGTTTATTACACCGCACCCGACTGGCTGGAGTTCCCGGTTGATGGACCTTTAAGTATTTAGGACTACGAGAGCAGAAATAATTTCCCTCTAAGGAAGCGCTCGCTCCAGGTCAGGGAAAAGTAGTCTGACTGCGTACGACACAAGTGGTTTTCTTTTCCGAACACAATGGCCTGTGAAACCAGGAGGAGACACGGAAGAGAGATATATTCAGCGAGTGGAATCGTTCGCCTTTATTTCGCTATTCAGAACTCGTCGGGGGGTCTAATCAGCAGTAATCTCGTCAACGAATTATACTGACAAAAATGTTTGTTGACAAATAGTTTTTGTCAGCGATAACAAAGAATTATAGCATGCTACTGACAAAAGTATGGTGAGAAAAACACTGAAAGATATTAAAGGGAAAAATGAAAATGTTGTCCTCATTTACTCACCACCATGCCATGCAAACTCGGTAATATTGTCTTGCTTATCTAAAACACAAAAGAGCAGAATGTCCTTAGGTAGCTTTTCCACACAAGAAAAAAAAAAGTGGATGCGGGATTTTAAATGCCAAGCTCCAAAAAAAGCACCATAAAAAATATCACAATATAATTGACAACAATATACAATAATAATATAATATAATATAATCATTTGCTGACATATTTTAATCAGATCATGACTCAAAGCTATCACACACATTACCGTTTAAACAGTTTTTGAAAGAAGTCTGTACTTGTTTGATCAAAAGTACAGTCAAATTAAACATTAATTAGCTTTTAATTGTAATTTATTCCTGTGATGGCAAAGCTGAACTTTCAGCAGCCATTACTCTAGTTTTCAGTGTCACATGATCTTTCACAAACCTTGAAAACAATTGTATTTCTTAATTTTTTTTTTTTTTTTGTGAAAACCATGATAGGCTTCATGCATTCTTGGCAAAAAAAAACAAAAAAAAAAACAGACCCAAAACATTATTTGATCAGGCATATGTCTTTTCAGAAGACTTACTGTAACATAAGTGTTACGATAATTTTTTTTTGTCTTGTTTGGAGCTTGGCATTTAAAATCTCCAATCTCCGTTGAATGGAAAAGCTGTTTTAGGACATTTCATAAAGGAAAGAAAATAATAATAATAGGTTAGAATGGCATGGGATGAAGAAATAATGACAATTTTATCATCTTGTGATGAACTACGCCTTTAACAATGTACTAACACTGTTTTTAAAGACAAAATGTAGAAACTACTGATCCAAACGATCCAATCATAGTATGTTGCATATTGACTCACTTGATCTGAAAGAGCTGAACACCAGTGAACTGAACCGTTCCGATTAGTTTACTCAGACACATCCTATATGGTATGAGAAACTGCCTATATCCACAACATAAACATAATATTACAATTTATATGCAATTCTACATCTGCATAAACAATAAACGCATGGGCAAACTTGCACATTCTACCTAGCATATAACTTTGTGAATACATTACTGCTATAACACCACCATTAAAAAAATCTTTTTTAAGCGAATATTTATTTATTAATAATGTTATTATCATCATTGTTGGTTTGAAAGGATTTCTGAAGGATCATGTAACACTGAAGACTGGAGCAATGGTTGCTGAACAGCTTTGCCATCAGGAATAAATTACATTTGAAAATATATTCAAAGAAAAAAAACAGAGGCAGAGACGAACACACAATCCACTGTGTAGCAATGAGGCATGTCAAAAGTCCTTCTGAAAACTTTACCGAAAGCCATTTAACAAGTACTAGAGGCAACGTCGCACCGATCTCCTCCACATGGTCACAATGCCACATCTAATTCTTTATCTTTAGGCCTTATTCATTGACTGTGGGATCCTGTTCCTCCGATGTTCTCCTCCCTGCTCTCTTTCAGTTAGCGCCTCCTCTTAAATGACTAGAAATCCATTGCCCTGCTTGTGCCTGTCCCAGCGGGCTCTGCACTGATTTTAATGAACAGGATGGAGTGGATGAAGAGAAAGAGGGAGCGAGAGAAAGAGCTGCAGGCTGCAGAAAGATCATTAGAGCTTTAAGCTCCGTTTCAAGACCTCCCTTCTGAGGTCTTGCGGCTCTCGCGTTCTGTCTTTCTCACTGGTCATGATGAAAGTAAAACAGAAGTGCTGAATACGAAGAGCAATTTGGAGAACAGAAGCGAAAAACAAAAGCTGTGAGTAGCCCAAGGGCACTACATTGGCCTTTGAGCAGGGCAGTAGTTCAGACTTTTAACACAGCCTCCTCAGATCTAAACCGAGCATGTTTCTTTTCTTTTTTTTTTTAAACAAGCAGTGACGTTCTCTATCTTTTGTGTCAAAGTGTGAAAATTCAAAACACTGTGATCTGAAAAACAAATGCAGATTGTTACAATAAAAGAACTGCCAAGAAAAGCACACAACTCAAACGTGGGAAGTGCAGATGTAAAAGTACTGAAGCTTTTCAACAGACTTCCACATCAGAAGATTCAATGAAACCATGAAACCATGAACTCACCACTTGATATTACATAGATGAATTCCAGATTCACATAATGTTCAACAAGTGTCATGCAATTCAACGAGATCAAGGTTTTGTATAAGGGAGAACCTATATACACGTAGCCTAACACTCAATATCTTGTTTCCTCTATGGTAATATTTGCTCTGTGCACATGTAATTCAATCCTTGCCATCGATATCAGAGTTAAATAAATAAAGATGGTGTGACCAAAACAGACAGCTACCGCTCCAAAAGTTACATTCTTGTGTGATCTTTTCTCGTCTGGTTTAAAGTAGGCCTACTGACATACAGATTTTCCATCTACTTATTTGTCTTGTTCTGATGTGTCAATTCCATCCATACTGATATTCGACTGCGAGTGTGATACTGCTTTTATACTGTACATCAAATAAGACATTAATATTTTGTAACTTACATTTTAGTCAAATTATTAGCAGTTACTTGGTTCGTTTTTGCTCCGTCAAGTAAAATATCTCCAAACAAAGCCGCAACAGAACCGTCATGCCGACAAACACGCAGCAGTGATGTTTCTGAATGAATCAGTGGTTTTGAACAAATCACTTGAGTGAATGATTCAATGAATCATTCATGCTTTGCTCCTAAATGAATCAGTGTTTTTGAACAAAATGGTTGAATCGATGATTCATTGACTCACTCGTTAAGATATTTGGGCAATAGCTGAATATATTCAGAAAGTCAATTGCTTGAGAGAATGACTCAAACGACTCACACTTTAAAAAAAAACAAAAAAACTTGGCGCCACCTACAGGCATAATTATGTAACCTGCAGAAAGAGTCGCTGAAAAAAATACACACCTATATTATATTATATTATATTATGTTTTAAAGATAATTGGCACTGATTATAACTGTTACAATATGCTCTCTTCTATGAGGTGATTATAGATCAGTGTTTGTAACCAGAAGGTTGCTGATTCATTCCCTGTAAAGATGCATTAGCGTTATGCCCTTCAGCAAGGCTCCAGGAGGACTGTTCCTATAATAAGTTCATAGCAACATTCATCAGCCCTGGTCATGCAGCAATAAATAAAGCCTCAAAGCATATTGTTCATGCTTTTTATCATGCTACTGTACACTCAGCTATCTTTCATGAAATGTCTATGGCATTTGGCCCATCATTAACATTTTCCAAACAGCTATAACCTTTGCAGTGCAGATTATAGTGGAGAATATAGAGGCTACTGTATCTTCTTCGGCTCAAGTCAAAATATGCTGATCTGGATAAAATGTAAAGAAAGGCTCGCTCTGAGAATAGCCATGGTTGCTCTTTGTCTGAGAGTTAAGCCTGAACTTTCTCTGATGTCTCCATGTGTGAGATGGGACCGCCGTGTCTTCCCTTAAAGCACACAAGCCTTTGACCAAGGCCAGCTTTTCTAATCCTCAGCACACTGCCCACAGCCAGTCAATGGAGCAGATAAAAACTATGAAGTATGAACATAGAAATTGACATTTAATAAACTTTCTAAAAACTTACAGAAGTTAGACAGAATCCCTGAAGCAGTGCAGAATTAAGGACCTTATTTTAAAGTAAATGGTCAAGAAGACCTCAGAAACTCCATTTGCTGACTCATCCTCACATCTGACTTGCAGCTTTCATATTCAATAATAAGGCAAGACAGATCAGTTGACACGAGCTGATCATTCCTACTGCATGTATACACGGGTGATTCTTCAATCAGTGGCTCTTTCGATCTTAAAACTTTTCAAACATAAACACTTATCAAAAGCCATGGCCTTGACCAATTTTGGTATAATATGTGCTGGTGATCCATCGATTGATTGATTGATCAATCGATTGAGAGTAATTGACTTTGTAGACAAAAATATCAAGGAGTTGGTTAGGAGTAAAATAACTAATAATAAAATAAATAAAAAATAAATAATTAGCAGTGTATCATTTATTATTACTGTTATTATTATTATTATCAATATTGACAACATTTTTTCCCCTCAGGATTCTTTGATAAATAGAAAGATTGAAGGAACAGTATCTTTTTGAATTAAAAAAAAAATAATAATGTAAAAGTCTTTACTGTGGTAGTGTTAAAACTAGATCGTTTAAGCATTCTGTCTTAAAAATCATAAAAGGGGACAGAATTGTTCTGTCTAGTTGAAGAATCACCCACATATGAACTAAAAAACTGTTTTATGAAATAGAGTACTGGGTCCTCCTATGAAAATCTTTTATGGGTAATAAATAAATGTGCGGTGAAGAAGGAAATGGAAATCATGATTTTATAAGCTGAAATCTAATTATGGCGTTTTGTGTTATCTGTGACTCTGCGTGCCTTAGTTTTTCCTCAGCCTTGACAGGGCCATTAAAACACAAGCGACCAAAAACATTAACATTTTGATGTAGTAAGGACATGACAGGTTATGATTACGGAAAGGGAAGCAGAAGCAAAGTAAGAGAGATGGCACGGCTTTAATTGACAGAAATGCCGGGAATGAGAACCCAGGGATAAGAAACAGTTTGTTCATCTTGAGCTCTGCATGTTTTTATTTTGTTTTTGCAAGTCTCGTGGGTTGTTACCTGTATTCCGAGACAATAAGAAGGTTAATTGCTCAGTTATGCTACGACTCTCACCTCCCCTAAGAACAGGAGTATACAGTCGAAGAGGGCGGTCGGTGGAGGGTTGTGGAGTTTGCGGAACACATTCCTGTATTTTATCTCAAAATCAAGAGGCTTTTTCCTCGTCTTCAACAATGTGCATGGTTTAAATAATTTAGAACACTAGACTGCTGTTGCGTTGTTTTCGGTCCAATGGGAGAAACAGTTCAAAGTAATAAAGCCGGAGATAAACGCGTGAGATTGAATGCATTTATTAAAAGCCCGCGGAGTGGGAAAACAGCCATGTTCTGCAATGGTCTATGTTACAGTTCTGAAGGCCTTTGAAGTACAACTCCTGGCATTTTCCCCTAAAATAACTTCTTTATCTTTATCTGTGTTCCCTCATGTCCCTCGAGTTCTAAAAAGACCCCGACACACACACACACTCGTACAAAAAGCATAATGACTTCTTTTGAAATCCAAACAGGTGATTTAGTTCCATCCGTTTTCTATTTTTACAAACAGACCATTTTGTGTCCCACATTTCAAATACTGCTGCCGTTTTTTCTGAAGATAATGATAGCCATCATTTTGCATGTGGATGCATTCTTGTTTTTTAAAACAACTCCCATCATGAGTTATATAAAAATAACTATTACGTTTTTTTTTTCCACATGAATGAGAAAAGTATAAGGTTAAGCTAAGACTAATACAACTAATAAAGGGGAACGGCAACATCACAGCAAACATTTGCTGAAGTGTCTCAGAGGCATTTCATCAACAAGACTGCTAATAAATTATTAACCTCGTAATGAATATATTGCTGCGAGGATTATGCAAACTTCCAACAAAGCCACAGTGGACCGAAATGCATCCTATTATCTTTCTGAAAAATACATGAATATATTTCTTTTTGATCTTGCACGCCGTCGTTCCCTGGGAGAGGAACGAGTGCAACCCGAGCACCTGGGTGGGTCGTGGAAGAGATAAACTGTACAAGTGGAGGCCGTACTTAAGTGCTGTAGTATTTTTTTTCTTTCATCTTAAAAATGGCAAAGCTTTTAAACATTTCGAGCTGTGTTCGAGCGCAGACACTCCCCAGAATACAAAACCACATACACCTGACACACAAAGTGAGGGTGATGAAAAGCGAAGGGGATGAAAGCTTCCCATGACTGAAGGCGATGAGAGGGACAAAACCGAATTTCAGAATTATTTCAGACAAAATGAATTTGAATCAAACCATGGTTTTGAGTGGCGTTTTTAACACCACTGAAAGCACTGCGGAACTTAATGTTTTGTTCTGTTTTTCTCACCAGGGTTAAACTAACACTGATCTGTTTAAAGTTACATTGTAGTGAATTAATAGTTAAAACTACTACTTAAATCCAAGGGTGCAAACTGTCTGCTCAGGGATTGCTGATATGTTACTGCATATGAATAAAGATGAGGCTGTAGGCAATAATGTGCTAGTTGCTATAACCCTGCTATTCACACAAAAGATTAAATTAATAGATCAGCAAAAAGAGGAAATTAATTAATACAAAACCCTGTGCTGAGTGAGGACAATGAGCAAAGTATGCTTGGGAGAGCAAAGAAAGACAGCAAAGATAATACAGTACTGAGAACAGTACAGGGTTGAGTACAGTACAGTCTTATATAAATAAATAAATATATATATATATATATATATATATAGTAAAGAGTAACTTATCACATATACCGATGGTGGTAGAGTAAATTATCACATAAACCCATTACAGAGTGTTTAATTAGTATGTTCAGTTAATGTAGCCCATTTATCACCTTTATCAAAACAGTTATCATTTATCCCTTTTATCAAAAACAATTTTACATTTTTAATGTAATTTTATGCAAAAACATCTTGACTCCAGGCAGACTGATGCAATAGCTTGTCAAGAAAGAGATTAAAACCACATTTTACTTTACTCATGCAATCCTATGTAAATGGAAGGTCAAGATCAATATATTGCATTGTGGTATACAGCATCCTGTTCAGTGTGCTCCCTTTACGTTTTGTAATGTGGTTATTCTGGGTATTCCTATTCCATGCACACAGGAATGTGAAAAATATACATACTGCGCACTGCTGAAATGGTAGTTGTAGTATGCTGTAGTATGTTGGTGTGCTACTGTACATTACCTTAGGGCTGGTGTACTACTCTGAATTCTGCCACAGTAATGAAGAACCAAAAGGTAATCCAGGAAGTAACAGTGAAAACAATAACAAGCCTCACTCTCATTTCCCTTTTCCTGTTTGAAGTGTGTCCCCATTTGAAGCGTGTCCTGTGTGTCCCCATTTGATACATACTAACACAGAATGTTACACTAATGTTCAGTGTTAGTTCAATGTTTCACTAATGTTCAAAAGTGTCAGCTTATTTATTTATTTGGAAAGAAATGAATACATTTATTCATAAAAGATGCATTAAAGTGATCAAAAGTGTCAGTAAAGACTTGTATAATGTTACAAAAGATTTCTATTTTAAATAGATGTTCTTCTTTTGAACTTTCTATTCATCTCAGGTTTTCACAAAAAATATTAAGCAGCACAATTGTTTTCAACATTGATGATAATAAGAAATGTTTTGTGAGCAGCAAATCAGCATATTAGAATGATTTGTGAAGGATCATGTGACACTTAAATTTCTCAAATTCAAATAAAATTCAGCTTTGCCATCACAGGAATAAATTACATTTTAAAGTATATTAAAACAATAAAATAAAAA
This sequence comes from Tor tambroides, assembly GCA_021397915.2. Lineage (NCBI taxonomy): Eukaryota > Metazoa > Chordata > Actinopteri > Cypriniformes > Cyprinidae > Tor > Tor tambroides. Next base: position 12,695 of record JAFVLL020008954.1, read on the forward strand.
CAGTACTTCATATATTATATTACATATTATTCCACAGGTCTGATAAATGTTTTATTCTGATTGTTTGACAAATGTTCTATGGTGTGGAATTATTTTTTATTAAACGCACAGCTGTGAAATAGTTTCAGGTCTGTTGACTGCATTAGTGTTGGGCGATATGCTCAACTGTCATATCATCCTATCAGCAGCCTGTGAGATCGCCGATACACAATATTATTGTGCAAATTTATTTAATTATTTATTTACTTCGTTTCACTGCAGGAAAGTGAACCAACTCCAGCGTAAGGCTAAAAGAAGCCTAATGTTTTTAATATGACTGAATTTGTATTTAACACGATAAAAATTTAATAGAAACATTGTAAGTTACTAATTATAATGCTAACATTTCCTCAGTTATTCAAAAAGCAGCTACAGAAAATGAGCAAAGAACATTTACATTATCAAAGAACACTGACTTCAATCTAGCACAAGTATTATGCACTTTTAAAAACACTCCCGTCATAATCAGTGAAGCTGTCTACACTGTATGAGGAATAAATCTCTTATACTTACATCACACTTTGTTGTTTATAATGAGAGAATTCGCAAGTCAGAATTCAGTCAGCGCACGTGCACTCAACAACAAAGCTCTGCTGTTTCAGCGATGACTCATCTGAATGCCTCTGACTGGCCATTGCATTCATAAAATCAAGAGAATCGTGTGTGATTGGTTATAACGTGCAACACTGTAAAAACACGGAAACAGAAATATGATGGACCAAATAAGCCCTAATATTAATTAATTAGATAGTATTACTAGCCTGATGATAATAATAATATTAATAATAATAATAATAATAATAATAATAATAGCTTTGCTATCATCAAAAGCATCAGCCACAGGTGATATCTCTGACTATCGTCGATACACGATACTATCTTCTATCAGCACAACCCTAGACCGCATTACAGTTCCACATCAGAATCAGAAAGAGCTTTATTGCCAAGTATATTTTCACTCTGAATTTGTTTTAGTGTCACAGCTTCCAGTACACAGAGAAAACAACAACAACAACAACAACACACAGATAATAAAAAATAAGATGTGAATAAAATACACACACACACACACACACATATATATATATATATATATATATATATATATATAAATAAACCACAATAAAATAAAAAAATAAAATAAAATAAAAATAAAGTAATAATAATAATAATAATAAGTTGTATGTAGAGGTGTGCTATAGACAAAACAGAATAGAAATAGAATAAAAAATAAGAAATAAGATGTAGGGATGTACTAGGATGTAGGGTGATGAATAAATAAGGTTATTGCACATTTTTATTGCACAGTGGGAGAACATTTAACTGTTCATGAGGTAGATTGCCTGGGGAAAGAAACTGTTCTTGTGCCTGACTGTCCTGGTATTTGGTGCTCTGTAGCGCCGACCAGATGGCAAAAGATCAAAAAGGAGATGGCATGGATGTGAGGGATCCAGAGTGATTTTATGAGTCCTTTTTCTCACTCTGGATGTATACAGTTCTTGGAGGGTGGGCAGGGGAGCACCAATAATCCTTTCAGCAGACCGAACTGTCCTCTGTAGTCTTCCACATATCACTTCACCAAACAATTTCAGTTATTTCACTCAAAAAAAAAAAAAAATTATTAACCTCCGACATTATAAAAATCTTACCAACCCGAAACTTTTGAACGGTGACAAATCATTCTGTGATATCAAGACATTCCAATTTAGCCCTATTGTCCTACTACATAAACGTCTGCACTTTCCTATAACAAGCAAACCGCGTACCTTTTATACCAAGCAGCAGTATGCAAATTGTAATTCCCCCCTGGTGTACACAAGGAAGGACCCTGGCAGCCATTTCTGCCACCTCAAACTTGTTTTGCCACAGCGGCAGCAGGACCGGTTGGCAAATGAACTCCCTGCAAATGTACAACCATATAATGAGCTGCATGTTCCCTGTGCCTAAAGGTACACTTATGACCTTCAGAAACACACATGCCGCAGTGATGTGTGTTTTCCCCCGAAAGCCTTTGAAGTACGACTGCTGACATTTTTCCCCTAAAATGACTTCTTCATCTTAACTGTGTTCCCACCCGTCCCCTCAGTCTACAGTGCGTGGACCCTCCTGTTTGATGATGACACACACAAACACAAACACACACACACACACACACACACACACACACACACACGAGCGGACTTCTGACCAAAATTTATGTTCACTCTTATGGTGAGACCAATGGCTTATCTATGCCTGGAAACTATTCTCAAAAAAGACATGAACGGCCAGCATTCTATTACACAGGCACACAAATAGACACACAAACAGACACATTCCCATTGCAACTTCTCTACCCAGGCAATATTCTGTTCTGTTATATTGTTTCTATCACATTTTCCATTAAAACTGACATTTCATCTCAATAAAGCCCTTGAGGCGGAAACCTAAACACCAGCACAGAGGTAAGAATAAATGTGTGTGGTTGTATGTTCTTCTGTATGAGTGCGTGAATGTGTGAGTGTGTGTGTGTATAAAAGTGGCACATTGAGAGAATGGAAAATGACACACACTGTCATTCTGTGAAGGTACAGGGGTTCATTATATGCACTGTTATTGAAAGAGTAAAGCAATTACACCTGTCTGTGGTGGGGGCCAGTTATCAATGCACAAGACAATTATCAAAAGGACAAAATGAACGTCCTCTCTCTTTCTCACAACCCTCCTATTCTGTTTTTCCTTCTTTCTGACTTCTGTTGTCAGTTCTTGCTGGTGGATTCAATTCAACAACAAATAAATGTAACATTGAAAATGTCATTTTAATGCACAATGCACTCACGCTAGCTCTACCTGTACCATCAGAAATTTTTAGTAATAGCTGACAAAGATGTTTTGCAAAAATATCTTGCTTATGTAATTTTTGGTTTTAGGGTTGTAATTTTATTTACAATAAATCAAATTACACATAATTCTATGTAGCCATTACATATTCAAAGGTTGCATGTGATGTTCCTATCGGTGTGAACGTAACAGCTGACTTACGGCCTGTAAAAAAGACTATCCAATGCAATATGAAACACACTACTATGTATGTATGTTTCTTTTTTAAAGAAATTATTGCTTTTATTTAGGACTTAATAATTTTATAAAATATGTCAGAAATCTTTCGTAATGTACTAATATGTTTTTACTAATTGAAATAATGCTGTTCATTTAAACCCTCTATTAATCAAAGAATCAAAGAATAATATAATTAAATGTTATATTTATAATATATTTATAATATATTTATAATATATATATATATATATATATATATATATATAATTAAATATTATTTTTTATAAAATACAATATTTTATATTTGACCACTCTCTATTCTAATTCTATTCTTAAAAAAAAAAAAACTTGCCCCTTTTAGACTTGCATTTACTAACTGCTTGTTTTCTTAAAAAAAAAAAAAAAAACTAACTAGCTTCTCTATTCTTTTTGTATTCTATCTGTTTTCTTTTTATTTATTATACAATTAACAAAAAGCAAAAAAAAAGGCATCTAACACTAGCTTGCTCTATTCTTTTTCTATTCTATCTGTTTTATTTATTACATTATTTTTAAAAAAACAACTTTGCTACGTATAACTGAGACTTGTCATAGCACTTGCATATTGCTCTTTTGTTGATTTTGATTGCTTCCATTGTCCTCATTTGAAAGTCGCTTTGAATAAAAGCATCTGCTAAATGACTAAATGTAATGTAATGTAATGTAATATTTGATGTTACACAATGATGAAATATGTCTTTGGAGTTTAAACTTTATTAAAATAATATCTCATGTACAATTCCTCCATTACAATAACACAGCACAGGTGGTATGAAGGTAACATTAGCCTTTGTTTAGTTCTAGATAATTCTATCTGATTAAAGTTGTAAATTGAAATTAAACTTTCAATGACTGTTGATATAAAGATATTCGAGGAAAATTTTCAAAGCCTTAGGCTAAATTGTTTCTGAATACATGAGCAAAAACCAAAAAAAGGCCCTACTTTTCTCCTGGTTCACTCTCTCTCTTGAATGAATGAGTGATCCTATAGACCCCTGCAGAGCAGCTAAACCTTCATCTGCGAAGCGGACTGCTCTCAGGAGGACAATAGATGCACACATACGCACACGCCACCTGACAGTTTGTGTCCTCTTCTGAGCACAATACACAGTTGCATATGGACGCATCCTGATAGAGATATGACCACTATACCTCACTGCCAGCCCATTAATTCCTTCTTTTCAAGGCATTACATCTCTTTTTATTTGTTTTGTTAAACACAGCATAGCAAAAACGATGGAAAAAATAGGGTTGTCGCCCCTCGTGAGCACTCCATTTCCTTCATGATTACTGGATTTTTAAAAATCACTTTAATCATTTCACACTGATTTTGAGAGCAACTGAGAGCAATTTGTAGCCACTGAAATATTTTAAATATAGCTGACAGCTGGGAAAAACTAGAAATATTTATATTATTGAGAAATTTACATCAATTTCCACAACTTTTTGAAATGATATTAATTTTATTTGTCATTTTTATTTATATTATTTATTTACGAAGGACATTTCAGGACAAACAAATTATTACAAAAAAATTATTACAGTCTCTCCACCCTCTTTTTTTATTTATTTTTTTCCTTTTATTGAAAGCCCACTGTTTTGCTATTCCTTTTGCCGCCTTCAGACATCACATGAAATGCATTTAATTGTTTTTACCCCACATGTTTAATTATGTACTGAAGCTGTATTCAACAGTAGTGGAGTAATTGTCCAACTCAGCACAAAGGTCTTTATTCTCTTTGTGGGGAATATTGGCTCTTCACTAATCAGCCAAAGAAAAAAAATCAATATTCAATTCCTTTAAAAAAAAAAAAAAAAGAACAGCAATCAGTGCATTCAGAGAGACTTTTTTTTAATAATGGAGACTTTTTCTATTAGCACACAAAACAATAAAGGCATTGTGCATTTGTAGCAAACACACGCACAGTCTTCTATTAATGCAGAATTAGACTAATGTTGTTCTTTTTTATTACACCACTGAACAACAGAGATCCGCGTGTGTGCGATTGTATGTGTGAATCTATTTTAGTCTGATCCAATAAGGAGACGTCAGTAATGCTCAGTCCTGACAGGATGTGAAAAACGCAATGTTCCGCATCAATTACCTCCTGCTGGGTCACAGAAAAGGTTACCTGGCATCGCTACCCCAAATCGGGGAGCGTGACAGGGGTTCAGGGCGGGTTCCTTTTGTGAGGTTCAGCATAACCTGTATCACCCCTCCTCGGATGTAGATGATGACGAGGAGGTGAAAGACAAAAGGAAGTGTCAAGAACAAAATGAGTTCAGTCAACAATTAAATGCCTCAGTCTTGCAGATTAAAAATGACAGGTGAGAACAGGGAAAAAAGTCAGGAAGAAAAACAGAGAGGGGGAGATGTGGGAGAGAACATAAAAGACATGTCTTTTCATTTAAAGGGATTATAAATTGGATCTGATAAGCAATTAATTGACTAATTGGCCACAGGAGAGCAGGTTATTTCCCAAGAGTTGGCTGATCTGCTTGCAGTGCTGCACTCGGGCAGAGAAATAGTGGTGAATCCACAGTGCTACATCCATCAAGTGTGTGTGTGTGTGAGAGAGTGTGTGTGTCCGTAGCATGTGGGTGCACGGTGTGTGACATGACAAGATCATCTCTGGAATAGAAAAAAAAAAAAAAAAAGAATCATGCCCCAAATGAGAATTCAGAAATGGCACATTTGTGAATTTACCTCCAATTATCATTACATTGCCTGAGGATATACAGAGCTGCATATATAGAGTATTAGCACAGCAGCCTCCAAGCTTAAAACAACTCAAAATCCTCAAAAGTGTGATATGACATATTAGGATAAGTGTTGTTTTACCACTATACATGTTCTGTTTTAGTATTTAATAATATTTTGAATTAGCTTTTATTTATATATTTTTGAATTAGCTTTGAATATATTTGGATTTTTATCATTTCAGTTTTCCTTAATTTAGGTTAATTTTGTTATTTTTAATTTTCCATATATATATATATATATATATATATATATATATATATTTCTATTTAGCTTTAATTTTTTTTTTCAGTTGTAGTTTCACTAATTTTAGTACTTCCAGACAACATTTCAAATTTTATATTTTATTTTACTTCAGCTTAAATTAACAAAAATAATTAGTATTCTATTCTATTCTATTCTATTCTATTCTATTCTATACTATTCATACTTGATGGATATAATGGGAGATATAGCAACTGAAACAATGAACCACTGGAAATTTGTATTATTGGTATCATTAGTCTAACTTCTATAGTGTTTATGTAAAATGTTGCTGCATAAATTTGTTTCATCACAAATTAAATTCATCACATATGCTAATATGTAAGAATGTGACATTCATCGTGAGACAGAGCTGGCTCGCTTCCTGTCGGTCATCGAGGACAGTGACTGTTGATCATGAAAAAAATAAAAAATAAAATAAAATAAAATAAAATAAAATTGAATTAAAATTAAATAAAATTTCTGAATAAACAGACAGTCCCACCAAAAAAGTTGCACCAGTGTTGGTGTGGCAGACTTGCAATACCTTCATTACACCACAGATTTGGGGGAATCCATCTATGAATGCCTAACATAGAGTTTTCTCTATTTAATAAACTGGTAGGACAAAGTATTTTAACATTAAAAAAAAAATACATGCACCTTTCACTATCAACCAAATATTTGGGAATATTGCATTGAATCTGCTTACCCAACCCACGCCTAATACGATCATATGCCAGTGTAAAAGGAAACATACTGTGCAAATTTCTGCCATCAGATTTGTGTATTTTAAACAGAAATAAACAGTTCTCAACTGGGTTCCAGTGTCCACTAAATTCAAATATGGAACATGTGGTCTTCGTCTGTATTAATACCAATCATTTTTCTAAATTCTATATTTCTTTGGTGCATTTGCCCAACTATGTGCTGGCAAGCATCCTTGGTTGATTCCAAGTGCCTGTTAGTAAACAGAGTGATCACATTATCCAAAGCCATCTGCTAATATGTAAGAATGTGACATTCGTCGTGAGACAGAGCTGGCTCGCTTCCTGACGTTCCTGCCGGTCATCGAGGACAGTGACTGTTGAACATGAACTACTGAATGTGGTACACCTAGCGAAGAGGGAGCAGGAAGCACTAAAAATAATTTGTTTGAAGTATGCCCTGACCGTTTTTAAATCACAAACACATCAAATGTGTCACATAAATATAGCACATTGGAAATTAAATGAATTAATATTAATGAATTTGAAACACCCGGCGCACCAGACTGAGAACTTTTGGTGTCAATCACACAGGCCTGAAATATGTCAGCTCTAAAAGGAAATATGTCGGCTCTAAAAAATCTCTCTTGCTCTTCCTCTATATTTTTCCTTTCACAGCCATGGCAGGTTGATCCACAGACATTAGCTGCCACGTTCACATCTATAACTCATGAGTCAGCAAACCTTTGGCGGACAAACTCAAAACACACTTGGGTTCCTTCTCTCTCTCCTCTCATCTCTCCAGCAGACCTCGCCACTAACCCTGAGAGGAGAACGTTATCAGGAAATCACTCTGCTTTAATTAGTTATGTGGCGTTACTCTCTTCAGATCTTGTCTCCTGCTGCTCTCAGCGTGAGACTGAGCTGCTCAGATTAAAGTGTGTGTCTGTTTGTGTACATATGTGCATTAGTGTTGTGTGTATGTGTCCTTCAAATTAGATCCACTCATGCATCATTAAGCAGTTGCCGGCATAGTTATTGCAGGATATGTTACATTTAAATTAATTTCCGACCCATAATAAAATGACAAACTAGTGCACACACATCTAAACTAACACAGTTCTGAATTAATTGCCTGTTGAGTTGAGAGAATTTAAATGAAACAGTAAATTTATTTCATCTGACCTAAAAGGTCAAAACATATCCTAATGCGCCGTTTCACAAATATGTATATATTTTGTTGTTCAACAATTTGGGGCCAGTATGTTTTTTTTTAATTAAAATAATAATAATAATATTTCTTTGTCTAATAAATGCTGTTCTTTTGAACTTTCTATGAGTTAAAACAGCACATTAGGATAATTTTTGACCTCTTTGGTCAAATGAGTTAAATTTACTGTTACACAACTGTTTTACAACACTGATTAAAAAAAAAAAAAAGTTTAAAAGTTTCTTGAGCACCAAATGAGCATATTAGAATGATTTCAGAAGTATGTGACCCCCACACACTCTGAGGCACAAACAGGCTTCCATTTTAATGTTGTAGAAACTTATGATATATTGAAGGATAAATCTTGGAATAGCATGCACTGATGAACTGTGCAGCCTCATGTATTAAAATAAATAGGTCCATTTTTATTTCATTTTGACTTGGAGGTTAGACCGATGTGATCACTGATCTTGTTTGAAGTAAATTTTAGCCATTCCTAACTTTCTTAACTTTTGCAGTGCCGCATTTGCTATTCTACTGCCAGGAACTCCCCACATTTACACTTATCTTTATTTATATATCAAATGGAATAATATAATCTTCATCTTCTACTTCATTTTTATTACTTTACCAGGAATGGGTAATAGCTAAGTTTCTCTACACTGAATAAGTGTTACGGTGCCCTGCGATGCTAATATATTAACTGTATGTGTTAATGCTTGTAACAAAGTAAATAAATAACTGTATTTGCTAATTTGCTAATGCTAGTGTAGCGATGTGTTAATGTATTCATCGTTTTAACAATATAAATGCAGATTAGGTCCTGTAAATTGGTCTACTAGACAGGACGTTTTGAGATATGAAAGATTCAGTATGCCATCAAACCTGAACATTTCAAGAGAAGAAAGCAAGTCCCGTATTTTGCAATATGCCCCTTTAAATGTTTCTCAGCTCAATCCCTTAAGGTGAGGAATAGAGCCTCAGCCTCATAAAAACTGCATTGTTTTCCACTTGACATAAATACCACCTGAAGACCACCCCTGTGGTGGAGCAGCGCAGCACCGCAACGCTGTCTGAGAAACATATCAATTAGATTCCCAAACTGTAGTGAAACAAAGCACTGGAGGCAGCCTACTCTCCACACAACAGCAGCAAATTAACAACACATCTCCACCCACTCTTTACTGTCTGTTTAGATATGGAGCAGGAGGAAGACAAAGGAACGAGGAGGAGAGAAATAGCGAGAGAGCCTCTGTGCTATTGGAGTCGAGCCTGCTAATGGTATTCCATTACCATTAATGGCAGGCAGTCCCTGTGAAGACCCGCTATTTGCCACAAGGCAATTCCTCACTGTTTGGGTCTGCCATCGACAACGTGAACATTAAACAATATCTCAAGATTCTCCTAGAGAATCATTTATTGGCCAGACAGAATTCGTTGTTAAATATTTCACATTTTGCAAGGTTTTTACTGAAACCTGACATTGCAAGAGGACTGAGGTAAAAAAAAAAACACATTGAATCTCTGAAAATGTGAATAATTGAAATTCACCTCCATTAATCAGCGTAACTTGAGGGTCATTATGTTGACATTGTTTAATTATTTATAACAGCTCTGCCTGGAAGAATGGCGCTACATATCCAAAATGACAGCGTGTCATTCCCCTTTAAAACGTAGCCATCAGTGGCTCGTCTCTGCTTTTTCCCCTTCATTTTTTCACTCTTAAAGTCCCCTATTGATCTACAACTGGCTGCCACAGCACAGGCAAGCACTTTTCCTCTATTTGTCACTCTCTCCTTTTCTCTTCCTACCGCTCCCCAGTCTTTTCTTGTAGTTTTTTTTCCCCCCTCGTTCCCGACATCTGAGCCAACAATCAATGCAGTTTCATTCCGGTGAGGAACAAATGGAATTCCAGCTGAGAGAAAGAGAGTGGAAGTTAGAGCGGAGGCATGCATGCACGTATATGCACGCACACATCCAGGTCCGACGGGGGCATCGCTCACAGACTTGCAATTTTAGACACAAAAACACCCACGTACACCCACAGTGGCTTTATTCTGAAAAACAGTAGATGAACAGGTGTTACTGAGAAAGAGATTCACACTATAGAACATATTTAATGACAATGTCTCGGTTTGGTTGGGGCGAATTGCATGATTGAACCAAATACTAATGAGGAACAGAGCCCTCAACAGGAAGCTGTTACAGCTAACTTGCATTTAAATTGGTCTTGTAGAGAAACTATAAATTAACAGAACAGACAGTTCCTGTCTTCCTAAAATAAACGGTGCATGTTTTATCAAATGCAGCAATGCGCAAAAAAGTGTTGGCCACAACAAAACAAAAAGTTTTGCTAATCAAATCTTGGCAAATTATAGAGTACCCATAAATTATGGATTCCATTTTGTGCTACTTGCAATGATTAATAACCACATGAAGATCAAGTTACTAAATGTGAGCAACACAGATTGAAACAATACGCAAACTGCGTTTTCTGGCATACACAGTGCATAAGTGTTATGAAAGTGAAGAATCATATCTAAAACAAAAATGACTCTCACTGTGTTTGTTACAGTTGTCATGATTGTCAAAACGCCTATCAACAACACAACCTTTGTTTTATTTGCATGTACTGTACATTTTTAATCAGTGACAAGTGACAAGTGCTTGCAAATATGTAGTGACAATTACTCAATAACAGGCTGAAATATAGTATACCTGTGAAAAATATATAAAAAATAGTGTCTTGTGCTTGCATCAAAAGCATGTCAGTGTAAGACACATGTTTAGGTGTCTATTAGGTGTCTATCAGTGCTACAAGAGCGATTTTTGGCGTTTACATGAAGGTAAACATGTTCTGCTATGTCTTAGATCATAAATTTAAAAGTAGTGAGGCGAATGAAATTGAATTTGGTACCCTCAGCATGTCTCACCACGCCACCCTCTCTCGCCCATTCTCTCCCTGTCCATCTCTCTGGACGCCAGCTGCTTGTAATAGCCGCAGGCACATTTTCCCTGGCCCAGCTGACCAGCTGCAACCTCAAAGATGGACAGAGAGACACAAAGACAGACTCTATAAGGAAGAGACAAATCCGAGATGGATGCATGACAGGGCAGGCTGATTATCGACAGAACGAGACAAAGAAAAACTGGAGAGGGATCAGGATATTGGGTAGGATATTCAAGAATAGGAAAAATAACCTTGATTGAAGGCAGACGGAGGCGGTAGGGAGGTGCAGGGGGATTAAAGGATGACAGGAACGGAAGAGGTCTAAAACATGTGTCCAGCTTTAAGCTTTAGCCAAACAACATTGACAATGTTTTGAAGAACAAAGGCATCAGCCGTTCCTCTAAATCACATCTTATCTCTTGCGGTTGGAAGCTATTATTCACAGCGGGAAGAGAGGAGGAGAAGGAAACGAGACAGTTGGTGTGAAGAAACACAACATGGGAATTGTGATTGGATTCAAAACGGTCGAAGACATTCTGCTCAGTCAAAGACATGCTATCAATGTGTGTCAACTTGCAATTCACACAGAACCATTTCTATATCAGAGAAATCAAAATGAGAGGTTTGTATTAACTTTGAGGTCAGTATATGCTAATGTAAACATTTGACAAATTCACTTTTCTTATGGAAAAGCAGAAGGAAAAAAAAAAAAAAAAAAAAGACGACTCATCCTGCATCACAAGCATATTTCGTCCAATCAACTGCTCTCCGGAATGAGAATATCCCTCCCCTTGCTAAAACAACAGGTGAATGATGGAGGTGAATTACACTTATTTGACAACAACAGAGCAAATCATTTTTGTGGTTGTTATTACTCACAAGTCAAAGATCAATGTCGAAATGGGCAATGTAGTATGTCAATGAACATATTTATAATATGCAAATGAACACCTGAAGTACATACTTCAACAGTCAAGCAGCAACTGCATCTAATGCAAGTACGAGAATATGGGTGCAACTACGGTTCATTGCTGTCACATATCTAATGCCCAAACTACCTGTTTTACCAGGAAATATTTAATATCAACATATGAAAGAAACCTGTACATCTACTGTACATAAACATTAAAGAAAACTGTGCTTGTCAAGCATTTTCATGGGGTTTTTCATTTCTTCCTCTGAGTCTAAAAAGATTACGAGAGTTGATTATTATCAAGGATTATGTGGAAAAATATTCAAAAACTGAGCCAAGACTGATGTAAAATAAAGCTACTTATCACAGTGAAGGTAGGAAAGCTGCCTTTCGATGGACGGCTACGATTGGCAAAAAATAAATAAATAGATAAATAAATAAAATAACAGCATGTAATGTAGATGAAGCGAGGTCATTTACTCCCGGCATATTGTGTTCCTCATTAAAAAATCTTCTTCCCTTGAAATCTTTATGAGCCTGAAAGCCTTCATATCTCATGAAGTGCCAAGTGCACATATGTGCGAGCTAACTCACACACACATAAACATAAGAAAGCCGAAAGCAGCCTATATTAAATCAAATGTGGACTTTCTTAACCTCCATATTGTTGTCCCTCAAGAAACTGACCTTTTTACCTTGTTATGAGAACAAAGTAAACAGCCATTAACATATAATCTACCCACATGCTAAATTAGCTCTCAGACATTAGGCCCATAACTTTGCTCTAATCAACTTAAAGATCCGACAGTTGAAAAACAGCTTGTCTGTACTTAAAGGCCACAAAGTGGGCTTTCATTGTTGACTCTAAGTGCATTATTTTTCAACTTTAGTTTCAATTCTCAGTATGCAATTTTGCCATTCTAAACCACCCGTATCATCCCGGTTTCCTTTCCTCTGCCTCTCTCTCGGTCTCTCAGCTTGCTATTGTTGCCACACTCTTCTGCTGCCACCAGATTTTACTTTAAGAGAGATTTGTTTTGCTCAATCGGCTTAAGACAGCAGAAATTCATTCTCTAAAAGAGCATTTTAATACAGGCCCTTTCAAGTATAAGAGCTCTCCCTACTGTTACAGACCCCCTGAGTGAAGAGATGAGAGGCATACTGAGAGATCATTGGAGGGGCTTTTACTTTGGTCTCCGGTGCCCATCAAATAATTAGACCCACAACGAACACTGACAGTTTCAAGTCCTCAGATGGTGATGAAACCTCTTAGATGAGAAGCCAAACACCCTCAACAAACGGAGAACAAAGTCCATTTTCTTTTGGCTAAATTTCACCGGAAATTTCACAATGGACTGGATGAATGAAACCTCTAATAGCTCAAAATCATATCTAAATCAAAATCACCACACAAACAGGGGAGAGACACTTTAATGCGGCTTCACCACAGAATGGCACCACCTACAATGATATTATCTGTATAAACAAACAAACAAAAAACATAGTAATTAAAATACATATTATACAAATCATTATGGGGAAAAAAACAGCATTATCTGCTCATACTTCAAACGACCCTGGAGTAAATCATTTGTTAATGACCGGCTCTTTCAACATAGACCACTGACTGTGGCTCAATATTTAACTCCCCTGTTAAGAAATGCAGATGTCGCTCTTTTACTCAGAATATTTCTAACTGCCTCTATATTGACATCTCCCGCAGCGATGGGTCGGTAGCTTTCCCGCACCAATGGACATTATCTTCCTTCCTCTCCAATGATTCAGTAGTAGAAGGCATTGTTTTTATCAACGGTAATGTAAGGAGCTCCTCTGCTGTTGCTGTTTTGTTACTGATCCGATACGTCTCCTAGAGGACTGTCACTTACTAGCCTGTCGTTGCTGCTACTAGTCATGTTGAGGAAGGTGTTACTGTTGATAGTCTTGGTCATTGCAGCAAACCAGTTCAACATGATTTTTCTTAATAACTTAAAGCAATTTTATGTGTCAGTTTTCTAATCTGGATATTGTTTCGTTTTGTTGTCCCACTCAAATTGTGTGGGACTTCATTAACTTCATCGTTTTACATCATTAACTTTAATAATGTATAAATCTGGGGGGGAAATCATGAAAGAAAAACAAAAAACAAAACAAGATGAAACAAATTATTTAATTTTAATTTTATTTTTTATTTAAAAATAAAACATTATGTCAGTGCAGCAAAGCAATTCAGTATGATATTTGTTAATAATTTAATAAAGGAATTTGGTGTATCTGTTTTCTAATCTGGATATTTTGTTTGGTTGTCCCACTCAAATTGTGTGTACACAATTAACTTCATCCATTTACTTCATTAACTTCATCATTATTTTCACTCCCTTTTCAGCAAAACAAAACATTGATAAAAACATATGTGTTTGTTAATGAATAAATGTGAAAAAAAAAAAAAGAGAAACCAAAAACAAAACAAGACAAAACTAAATAAATAAATAAAACATTTACAGTCAACTGCCAAAAAAAGTTTTTGGTTTTTGTACAGTATGTAACCTTTTGGGGCCTCCCATATAGTTGGAGGCCCCTGGGCACATGACTCGTTGGCCCATTAATCTAGGCCTGTGTACTACTAACGGTTCTGGGAAAATGTAACTCTAACCAGAGCAATAGACACAGCCCAGGGGAACTGCAGGACAGATGAAGTCTTGAGCCTGTTCTAGAAAGGGAATACACCTATATATCCCCTTATATACCTGCTCTGCTTTAGCCAGTTATATGTACGCCTTCTCACATGGCCTTATTCTGTATCCTTGGGTTATTAAAGAATTGAGTGGGAAGACTATGGAAGTGTGACATTTGGCAGTCAAAGTTCTTTCTCGTTATTAGCTCTTATCTAAGTTCCTCATTATTAGCATCTGTCCATCAATATTTAAATTAAACTTGCATTCTGAGAACCACCCATGTGCGGTTAAATTGTCAAACAGTTATGACAGGATTTCTATACTGATGACAAGGTAACACTAATGAGGTGAAAACATCCATTTAAATCTCAGTCGAACTATTAAAAACCACACACACAGTGGTTTTATTGCCAGTATAATGGTCAATAAATTGTCTTTGGACTAATTTGACTCAATATAGACAGAACTGGCATGTTGTCAGATGCAAAACATTATCCATTTAAATATGTTGTGTGTTTTTTTTTGCATCTTACCTCAGATACACATGGACCAGAAATAGATGTTGAAGGACAAAGGTGTGTATGTATTTCATGCACACATGTATGAAAATATACTAAAGATGCCTCTTTCAACAGGGAGTTTGCATGTATTGCTACATGAAAAGACTCTTAAATGCAATCCCCTGGTTCTGTGAAAAGATTTCCACCTTCAAACTCTATAAGAAAAATGGAACACCTCACCATACCAGTATGCTTAAACCCAGCTGTAAACATAAATGTGGGTAATCTATTTTTTTTCCTCAAAAGCTGTCACAGTGTTCTTAAAATTAGTGAATCCAGCATGCATAATTGAAAAACCAAAATGGGGCCAACCAATTACAAAGCAAAACACAGCAAGTGTTTAAAGAGCAGGGAGTTTGTTTAGGAACTAATTTTCTTGGCGTCATCTTTTTCAGCAACAAAACAGGGCAGAACTAATATGTGGTGATTCCAAGTGAACTGATGTTTTATTTATTATTTATTTATTTTTTTCACTAAAATGTGATGGCATGATCCTATTTTAATTAACTTTAGAAGAGTTTGAAAGAGAAAGGAAATGAAACTTACACTTAGTAATGAGGAAATGGACAAAGATCAATACCAGAGACAGTGGAAAGACAATATGTAGAAAGATAAATAGGAGAAATCACAACATTTAATATGGTGGCTAAAAGAAAGGAAGCCTCGCCTTTTGGATAAAAGAGCCAATTACATTAGTAGAATCACGTTTCTTGAGCCTGATTGAAAGCGCTTTTTTTTTTTTTTTTTTTTTTTTCAAACCATATTGGTGATTTGACATATTCAAACAAACTGCTCATGTAGAAAACAGATGCCTGAAGGTGTTGCCAAAATGGCCGCCGAGTGGACTGACTTCTCTTAAAGTGCCCCTATTATGCCTTTTCGAATATCTCCTTTCATGCAGTGTGTCATGTAGCAGTATGTGAACATAAACTTTCTGCAAAGTTGTGAAGCCGAAAGTGCACGATATATAAAGTTATTGTCTATCAAAAAAAAAAAAAAGAGTCGGCTCGCAATCACCTAAAAGAGTCGTTAGGAATTCAAATCTTATTCTGTTACGACTGTACGTCACGAAGTAATACATTTGCATAATGTCCACCCCTTGGGCTGTCATTCGTGGTAGACCAATCACAAAGGACTGCGCCATCTGACCAATCACAGCAGCGAGGGCTCACGGGAAGGAGCGGTTTAGAGAGACTGATTCTTTGAACTGCTTCGCACGAGTCATTTAGGAATCATTTAGAAATGAGGTCATTGAGAAATTTCGCTATTTTTTGAGAAAACTAAAGTGTTTTTAGACCTTGGATGCATGTAAACCTGTTTTAGGAGACTCATAAAACAATATTAGCAACCTTAAAAATGGCATAATGGGGCACTTTAAAGCGACTTTGATCAATATTGCCTGCAGCATAACACTATTCACTGATGCCATTTTTTTAAGTTGGTCAAAAAAGGAAATTCAAATTCTTTGAATTACAAATGCAGTAACTTGTTGGGAAAGGTTTGTAGCTTTTATTGCAACAGATCAAAGTCATTACATGACTAAACATAATCTAAGGTTGTTAAACATGACACAGCTACACAAAATACCATTAAGCAATTTGCTTCCCTGCTCAGGTAACCTAATATCTCTAAAATATTAAATCTAAGTCTGCACCACCTTGAATTGCTTGTCCTATCAATACATTTTATATACAGGTGTTTAAATATGACACCTGTAAAAATCAACAGACCACATGGAATAAACACACTGAAGTAATAATAGTATTTAGTATATACACTGCTCAAAAAAATTAAAGGAACACTTTGAAAACACATCAGATCTCAATGGGGAAAAATATCATGCTGGATATCTATACTGATATGGACTGGGTAATGTGTTAGGAACGAAAGGATGCCACATCATTTGATGGAAATGGAAATGATCAACCTACAGAGGTCCGAATTCAAAGACCCTGAAAATCAAAGTGAAAAAAAATGTAGCAGGCTAGTCCATTTTGCTGAAATTTCATTGCAGCAACTCAAAATGGTACTCAGTAGTTTGTATGGCCCCCTCGTGCTTGTCTGCATGCCTGACAACATCGGGGCATGCTCCTAATGAGACGACGGATGGTGTCCTGGGGTTTTTCCTCCCAGATCTGGACCAGGCCATCACTGAGCTCCTGGACAGTCTGAGGTGCAACCTGGCGGCGTCGGATGGACCGAAACATAATGTCCCAGAGGTGTTCTATTGGATTTAGATCAGGCAAGCGTGGGGGCCATTCAATGGTGTCAATTCCTTCCTTCTCCAGGAACTGCCCCCGTGCACCACGAGGAACCCAGGACCCACTGCACCAGCGTAGGGTCTGACATTGGGTCCAAGGATTTCATCCTGATACCTGTTGGCAGTCAGGGTGCCATTGTCTAGTCTATAGAGGTCTGTGCGTCCCTCCATGGATATGCGTCCCAAGACCATCGCTGACCCACCACCAAAACGGTCATGCTGAGCGTTGTTACAGGCAGCATAATGTTCTCCACAGCTTCTCCAGACCCTTTCATGTCTGTCACATGTGCTCAGAGTGAAGCTGCTCTCATCTGTGAAAAGCACAGGGTGCCAGTGGCGGACCTGCCAATTCTGGTGTTCAATGGCAAATGCAAATCAAGCTCCATGATGCCGGGCAGTGGGCACAGGGCCCCGTAGAGGACGTCAGGCCTTCAGGCCATCCTTATGAAGTCTGTTTCTGATTGTTTGGTCAGAGACATTGACATCAGTGGCCTGCTGGACGTCATTCTGTAGGGCTCTGGCAGTGCTCATCCTGTTCCTCCTTGCACAAAGGAGCAGATACAGGTCCTGCTGATGGGTTAAGGACCTTCTATGGCCCTATCTAGCTCTCCTAGAGTAACTGCCTGTCTCCTGGAATCTCCTCCATGCTCTTGAGACTGTGCTGGGAGACACAGCAAACCTTCTGGCAATGGCACGTATTGATGTGCCATCCTGGAGGAGTTGCACTGCCTGTGCAACCTCTGTTGGTCCAGGTATCGCCTCATGCTACCAGTAGTGACAGTGACCCTAGCCAAATGCAAAACTAGTGAAAAAAAGTCAGAAAAGATGAGTAGGGAACAAAATGTCTGTGGCCTCTACCTGTAAAACCATTCCTGTTTTGGGGGTCGTCTCATTGTTGCCCATCTAATGCTCCTGTTATTAATTTCATTAACACCAAAGCAGCTGAAACTGATTAACAACCCCCTCTGCTACTTAACTGACCAGATCAATATCCCAGAATTTTAACTGACTTGATGCTATACTCTGATTAAAAAGTGTTCCTTTAATTTTTTTGAGCAGTGTATATATATATATAGTATAGGCCTATTTGCCATCGGTATACAGCATTGATTCAATGCATTATAATCTTATATGTGTTATTTTTCCATGGACCCACCAGACCTGCACTGCCAGATAAAAACATCAATCCAGACAAATGTAGACAGAGAGAGAGCGAGAGATAAAGAAGGTCAAAGTGGACAGAGGTCAGTCAGTCCATCACGGCGAAAAACGACAAGTGATGAGACGCAGGTGATAAGCTCAGTAAGCAGAGGTGAAAACTTTTGCTGTGACCACAAGATAATGGGCTTGGAGATGCAGGAAAGGTCAAATGAAAACCATGTTCATTTGGATTAAACATTCAGTGAGGCTCACAAACTGAAGCATAAATGTGATTTATGTCCACTCATATACCAGAAACATACCAATTCACAAATAACATACAGTAGATCTAGATCATGCAAGCTAGTAAACCAGACAAATGTAACATTAATGTTGTCAATCGATTGTAATTTGTAATCTAATTACAGAATATGGTGATTTATTAATAACAAGAGAAGAACCCCAAAATGACGTCAAAAAAAAAAAAAAAAATTATATATATATTCATAAATTATAATACAATGAAAATATTATGCCATTTCTTTGACATAATTATTTGTATTATTTTTCATTATTTTTTTAAATGAATCACAATGAACACATCAAATTTGCATTATAGCCCTAGCAATCACAGAAATGCTTCTACAAAATGTATTTTAGGACATTTACAACCACTTGAAAAAATAAAAACACTCCCACCTCTGTAAACAAGTGGAAATGTAGTGTACTTATTATTAATAATGTTCTAGCTAATGGAAAATGGATAAATAAATAAATAAAGGCCAACAGTGATTAAAAAAAAACAAAACATGTTGGCGTGTGTGATTCTTGTATTAACAGTAGGACGACGTGTTACAACATCAGTGCATCTATGTGTTTGTTTATAATGTAGTATCAGTGCAGGTAATGAGCATCGTGTCAGATTCTATTACCCTCGACAGGCTTTGTAGCATCTACTCATGCCATTAGTACAACACAAACAAAATTCCATAGAAAAGAATCCTACTGTTAGAGTGACACCGTGCCCGGGAATGCCCTGTACGGTTAAGTTGCAAAACTAATTTGAAAGATGAGCATTTCAATATTGTAATTCTTAACATGATTTCTATTGCAGCTGCAAATCTCTGGTAGTCTGAGCTTGTAAATAACATAAGCCCCTACAGCCTTTAATGCAACACAACTGGCTCAGCCCTGCTGTAAATCTAGAGCTCTAACATTAAAGTGGATAACAGATATTGCTCCTTAATGGATTTAAATTATATCAAATTTTTCCGCCTATGGAACTCTTTACACTTGCATATCAACCTCCTCCAGCTTGGGAAACCTCATTTTGCTGTTGACCGATCACTTCTTCAAGTAGAAGCTGATTTTTCATCCAGCCGACCTAATGTCCAATACACAAAAATGCAATTTTCAAAAGAGAGAGTCAGCATATTCACTCAATTCAGCGGCCACAGCAGCATTGGACTAATATTACTAGACTTCACGGCTGGTGTGGTTGACTCTGCGCTTCCTCTAGGGATTGCGAAAATAGCTTTTCAGTTTTTCCTTCAGACGAATGGCATATATTCTAAAACCGAAATGGATAGGGAGAAAAAATCTTCCAAATTGAAGTCCTCCCAGGAGGATCCCAAGCATGTGAATGCGTGATTCTCCCAAATGCACAATTTGGGAACAATCATAGAGAATTGTCTGGGTCCCTCCCTCCTTTGAATGGAGAACGACACCATTGTTCATAATGACAGCACTAGCTTGCTAACAGAAATTATCCAGGGAATATCACAGGCCTGGAAAGGAAAGGAAAAGGGAGAATGTGACACAGAAAAAAAAAAAGGGCTGCAGACCGCAGTGAAGAGTACCGCGACATACCGCTGCACCACTGCGGTCTGATGTGGCTGTCACATTGTTTGTAATTTACAGAGTGCTAATTACAAGCACAGCTATTTTTGCTCTGCGCATATCCCACAATCCTATCTGAACATTACATCTGTACATACATTCACCACATCTCTCATTGTCCTCCATACAACCTCCAGCTTATGGTTGCAATATGTCAAAGTATGTATTATAAGTCAAATGATTTATATAAAAGTACTCATGTATTTAATACATACTGTAGATATCCACCAAGCGAGCCAGGACTGCCACTGATCCCCCTTAAAATCACATGCATGACGCCCCTGCATTTGGTAAATGCTCAGAGTTTGTTTCAAACATCTGGGATGAGGCGCAGCCCTTAGTGTTTAAGGTCCTGTACCAGTGTTCTATACTACTGCCTTTCAGAGCTGGAGGCTAGTATTTAATAAGCCAAGGGAAATAAGCCACACTTGGGGAGAGTGAGTACCTTAGCCTGCGTCATCACTCACACACAGCCTGAGACACTTTCAGTCTCGGTTAGACTGGAGCAGATATCAGTCTACTCCACTAGCACCAGCTCATTTCACCCCTGAGTAAACTCAAGAGAGAGAGGGAAAGAAACAGAGAAGGAGGCGGAGAGAGAAAGAGAGAGAGGGATGAGAAAGAAAGACAGGTATGAGAGGCAAATGGAAAGGATGGGCAGCTCCATTAGTTTCCTTTCACACTCCCGTTCTCCCCCTCTATCACGAGAGGATGGTGGGTCGGTGTTAGGGCCTGTCAATGTGCCTTTGGTTTCAATTTTGGACTTGATTTTTGAAATGGAGACATGAAAGGCCTGAGGCAGGAACAAATTGTACAAGGACATGAATTCTTAAACGTATCCTCGCTCTCTCCCTTGGTGAAAGATTAGCACTGTATATAACAATCTATAACAGTACATCTCACCAGATATGCTGGACTCTCTAGGCTGTTCATTATGACCATTCTGTAGTATTTCCAGTGTGTGCTTTCAAAGTGATGCTTAGAACATTTAAGCAGCAGCCATAGAAACACAGGTGAATAAAATCATCTTTAGAACTATTCCCTTTGATAAGTTGGTAAAAAAAAATAAAAAAAAATAAAAATACAAGTTAGTTCTGTGGTCTCACATCTCAAAAAAAGATAATTGAAGATTGAGAACTTTTCATTTGGAGATGTCATGGTATTGTTTGTTACTATGGCCCTGTTAGCCTGGTAGATATAACACTATTAATACACAAAACAAAGCAAAATTTGTGAAATGGCTTAGTTTCATTAACAAATCACAAAGACTGTGATTAAATTACAAAAAATACACAGTCTGACACACAGCATGTTTCAGAGTGAAACGCAGCACTGTATTGTTTTACACACAAGCAGCTCATGATCTGGTGTTTTCAGTGTCAGTAAATGCTGCTCCACATGAACTCATCTCTGCATCTGCTCTGAGTTTCGGTCGCTTGTGCATTCGGGAATATAACGTGTGCCAACCATCTTCCACCTTCTTGTAATGAGAAGCACTTATAAACCAGCTGTTGTCATCAAAAGAGAAGCTTTGAGGTTTCCCTGCGGTTTTCAGACAAGATAAAACCTAAAAGCTTTACATTTGAAAATGAAGAACTTCAGAATTAAGAAATGGAATTAATACTGTTAATATCATTATTATATACATTTTTATTATAGTGAAATATTACAATAGTAAAAATGACACAATAGTAATTATTATTAATATTATATATTATATTACAATAGCTATTATTATTATTATTACATAACTATAATTATTTTTAATATATTAATATATAAAAAATCCTCAAATCATGTAGACCTAAACAGACATAAAACTCTCTTGATCCAAAAGTATCTTTATCAATTGATTTCTATTGAAAAGCAGATTTTAAGAAGCATGAGACTGACTTACTATGGCTGTTTCACCTTTCACAGCCAGTGAGATGAAAGGGAATGCTAACTGCTAGCTCTCTCCAGGTATCTGCTGTCTGCTAATAAGAAAATCGAATGCATTTTAAAGACAAAAGCAAAACGAACACATGAAAACATGATCAAAAGAAGCATTCAATAACGCATTCATTAGCGACAAGCAGCTAGCTTATACGTTAGTTAACTG
The DNA here is from genome assembly GCA_021397915.2 of Tor tambroides. Lineage (NCBI taxonomy): Eukaryota > Metazoa > Chordata > Actinopteri > Cypriniformes > Cyprinidae > Tor > Tor tambroides. The sequence goes on from JAFVLL020008954.1 coordinate 35,228, forward strand.
GCAGCTTCTTCAGAAGCTCCGCAGACTACCAAAGAGTCCAGATACTAGGAGAGACACTCTGGTCCAACAAAAATTTTTTTTGAACGCTTAAGTCATTGAAGTGTGCGATTTTCAAGTTAACTTTCCTGGCAGTGATAGAAGCGGGTTGAGCCATTGTGTGTCAAAGCAACAGTGAGCCGCTCAGAAGCACCTTGCTAGCCATGAACCAGAGCTAGCGCTATCTCTCTTTTTCTTAAACAAGCAGGGTCTATTAGAGCTTAATGCTCATTTCAAAAAGAAATCATACATCTCCAGCGCAGTCAACTGGCCTTGTGCTAAAGCTCGGCAGGGCTTTAAAATAGCCTTGCAGACATGCAGGCTGTTAAAACTGTATTCTTGCTATGCTTGTGTTTTAACAAAGGCCTTTTCATCCATGCTCATTAGGCAGTTGACAGAGAAAGTCACAAAAAATGTTTAGAAAAGACACTTTTTTCCTTTCACTGAGCTCCATTTAAATTACTTATAAAACTAAAGTCATTATTGCTCTCTTCAGCTGAGGAACCTGCTGTTTAATGCTAGTATTTGCCCCAATCCGACAAGGGCACTTCTGCCAGCGATAATGCCAACTGGCATGGAACACGATCAGATAAGAGACGGAGAGGGCAAGACGCTGCCATTCCGACTTTGTCTTGTTCTCGTTCTCTCTGTGTGTTCCCATGCCTACGGAGCATCACGTGGCTTTCAAAGAAAGCCTACATAAATTTGCAGTTAAGATATGTGCGCTAATAGCAGCATGAGGGTGAAGTTCTCACGGCGGTTGGTCCGGTCCGGCAGCGTTAATGTCAGAAGTCGTGAGAGTGCTCTCACATTATTATTATCATTTAGTGCGATTTGACAGGACTGTCTTCTAACCCCGATGACCCGATCATGCCGGGGGTGGTACTTAGCATGACATTCAGCATTAATGGGTGGTAACGGTTTGTCCATTCCTAACAATCGTCACGCAGCGTTGTAGGGTTTGTCGAAATCTGCCAGATCACATTGTGACAAAAATATTAAAGAAAAGATGCAAGCTGAGAAAATGGAAAACTTTTACGTTATAAATGCTTTTCGTGCGATTTAAGCATGACAAGTCCAGCTAGAAGTGTCTGTCCTAAACACAAAAAATAATGTGCTCATTTCCAGTCAGTCGATACAATAATTAATACAATAAAAAAACAGTTATGAGCAGTGGGACTTTGAATCAAGAAGATTTATATATTCCAAATTCACCCTTGTCACTTGTAGCTTCTGGCATATATTTTTCTTATGACCTTTAACCTTTAACATCCATGGAAATTTTCCATTGTATAGCGAAAAAAAGTTCTTAGGAAAATCGTTCAACAAGAGGTTTTTTTGGGGTTCTTTTTTGGCATCACTATAAAAGCCCCCATTTGGAACCTTTATGTAAGCAATAAGGTACGAGAGACAGTGCTGTATCGTGAATAAATCACGGCTGAAGGGCGCTGTTAGGCACGATGCGAAGCGGTACAATGACGATACAGCACGGCCTCGAGTACCTTATTGCTTTTATAAAACGGTTACCACACAATAAAAATATTAAAACCCAAAATGTATGTATTGAAATGTTACTTTTTTGAAGCAAGTTCGTTAAATGCTGTCCTTCCGCTAAAAAAATAGTTCCTGACAGCAACAGTAAATGGCAAGAGAATGTTCCGAGCATGCCTCATCTAATGGAGCTTAAATAAAAACATAGAATAGGAGCTCTTATCATCCGCTGTGTCATTTATTTTTTTAACACCATATATGATATTTTCTCACACACATACATCTGCTTATCTCTCAGCATGAGAAAACGTCTGTTTTCCGTCTTTTAGTTTTAAAACAGACCGATTCGCAGCACAGCGCGAGTTTGCAAGAGTCATTACAGTGTAAACTGATGGTCATACAGAATCATACCTGAAACAGAAAACTAATAAATTCAGTAATATCCCCTCCTCACTTCGGAAACTGTAGTCTTTCACACAGACGTGCGCCGCACACACATCAACACATCTCCGGGTGAGAAGCGTTTATTTAGACTGGGGAAGGGCGGGGTCTCAAAGTTAAAGATGAAAGATGCAACATAACGCCAGCAGGGGTCACTCATACTTCATTACATAAATAGCAAGCTACTACATAATACATTAAACAAAATACATTTTGATGCTATTGATTGTTTATGTTGCTAAGGGTGGTTGGTAAGGGTGTTGCTCAGTGATACACAGAACGGTTGGGTGAAGCGGTCATAGCCGTGTTGTATCGTGAATAAAACACAGCTGCTGACCAATCAGAATCAAGGAATGGAACTACCGTTTTATAAAATAATTTATGGCCACGTTCATACAACTGCAAAACACGGTTGTCAGTCCTGTATTTGAGTCCATTACATTCACACATAGTACGGTTATTTACAGGCATGACAACCGCATTCTATAACCGAACTCACACCTGTAAATCTTCAGGATTCACATCCGCATTCTCGGAAAACACGCACTGTGTGAACAGAACAGGAATGGAACAACTAGTTGTCTGTCATGTCATACAGTGGGAGAGAGCATCTAACATGTTGCGTGTTTTAATTTGTGAGAAATGAGCCATGTGTGATCTGAAAGTTTTAGATCCAGTCAGTTTTCTGACTCATGCTCCGCTCTCTACTTAATATAAAAAGCTGCTGTTGGTTAATGAAGATTTGATGGATGAACTCGCGGCTCGACTGGACAGTCGTGTTAGAAAGTGATAAGACTTTCAGTTTTATGGACGTTGCCATCTTTGATTTTACTTTGGTCACTGTTGCTATGGTTACTGGTAAAGAATACAGGCTTGACTCCCATTGCACATTCATACAGACAGTATTCTAAACACAACTGTAAGCTGCTGTGTGAACGAGACATTTCAAGAAAAGAAAATGCGGTTGTCAATCCCAAAAACTGACAGTGTGAATGGAGGCCTATAATGTTACCAGTGTTGGGCACGTTACTTTAAAAAAGTAATTAGTTATAGTTACTAGTTACTTCTCACAAATAGTAACTGACTTAGTAACTGAGTTACATCATTATAAAAGTAACTAATTACCAGGAAAAGTAACTATTGCGTTACTTTTTTTTTTTTAAATGTCCAAATATGTCAAATAACTTGGATGCCCCCAATATTAAATATGTGTTAAATGAATGAAATGGACACTAAATAGAATAAATTATTATTATAAAACATTGTACACTAATCTACACTATTTTAATGTTTCTGTGGGACAATGTGAGAGACACCTATCAAATTCAATATAAATATCTGACACTTAGCATCAGTCAGTATTATAATATGATATTATGATAATTTAGCATTATAAGATGATAGAACTTTAGTAATTAGAATAACCATGTATGAATGCATATTTGTCATGTTGACTGAACTTAGGACTGGTGGTGGTGCTTAAGATATTGTTTGTCATTTAGTGTTTCTATAAAAAAAAGGGGGGAAAAAAACTAAAAATAATAATGATAAGATAACAAAACTACTAGGAATTCTACTACTAATAACAATATAAAACGCACTAAGGATTAATGAGCTGCTGGGTTCATGAATATTAATCACGTTGTCTGCGTTCGCTCGAATTGATTTGCTGAAATCAAAACAGGGACGACAATAGGTGAGGACCAGCCAATTGTCGTTTGCACAGTAGTTCCGCCCACTAACAGAGAAACCGGCAGTTCTTAAAAAATTCCAAAGGAACTCGAATATTCTGCAGGAAAATACAACAAAGAATATCGTTTACCTGTAGCGCGTCAATTCTGCATGGTATGTAAGACTCTCTTGCTCTGTATCTTTCTTTGCGTGTGTGTGAGAAAGCGACGGCGAGAGTTTACGGTACGTCGAATACAGTTACTGCACACTGCGCATTCAGATGAACTGAAAAATAAAATTATAATAATATTATAATAAATTATAGTAACGCCGCATTTTATTGTAAGTAACGGTAACGGCGTTGTAACGGGGGAAACAGTAATTCGTTTGATTACTCGTTACTAGAAAAAATAACGCCGTTAGTAACGCCGTTTATTTATAACGCCGTTATTCCCATCACTGAATGTTACCAATAATAATTTATAATGTTACCAAAGATTTCTATTTCCAATAAATGCTGTTCTTTTGAACTTCCTTTAAAACTGAAAAATCACAGCAGAAAAGCAGCACAACTGTGTTCAACGATAATGATGATGATAATAATAATAATAATAATAATAATAATAATAAATGTTTCTTGAGTGCCAAATCAACATATTAGAATGATTTCTGAATGATCATGTGAGACTCAAGAGTGGAGTAATGGCTACTGAAAATTCAGCTTTGGGTTCTTCGCCACTGTCGCCTTCTGACTTGCTTAGTTGGGGGTCTTAAAGACACTTACTTTAAGTAATTTATCAATATGACTGCACTGACTGACACCATCAAATAAGAATAAAACTTGAACTGAATTAAGCTGGATGATGGCACTATTGTTTTAAGCAGATCTGCTTTACAGCTGAATCACATTTTTCAGCATCAACACTGGCATTGAATTAAATTGAATCAACACTGAACTTATTTGAAATGAATAATGACATTGCTGCCTTTTTCAAATTGGTGAAGTTTAGATTGATATTCAGCTGAAGTGACTTGAGCCAAATAATGAGTTAAATGACATTATTGTCTTTTAGAGCTGCTTTACAGCATAATCTGAACTGTCTGAATAGCTGTAGAAATAAAGGTGACTTGACTTTGCCATCACAGGAATAAATTACAATATATTAAAATATATGTTACTTTAAATTAAATCAAATTTCATGATATTACAGGTTAACTGTATTCTTTATCAAATAAATGCAGCCTTTGTGAGCATAGAAGACCTAAAAATCTTACCAACTCCAAACTTTAAATGTGCCATAGAATAGAAAACTGTATTTACCTTGGCATAGCTGAATAATAAGAGTTCTGTACATGGAAATGACATACCGTGAGCCTCAAACACCATTGTTTCCTCCTTCTTATGTAAATCTCATGAATAAAAAAGAGCACTGAAAAATAGGCGAATCAGAACATAGCACCAACTGTGACGTAACAGTCGGGATCACTAAGTTACGCCCCCAACATTTGCATATACCCGCCCATGTTCTAGGCCAGCCGCCAGCCGAACCATAAGAAGTTCTGCAGGTATTGTGAAGAAACAAGCGAGGACAACATGGTTAATCATGGAAATAAATGTTATGTTCCAGGCTGTGCAGAAGTGCAGGGATGGGTTGGTGTCTGTATTCAGAAAGGCAAGGAAAACAAATAAAATAACGCGAGCCACTAAAGGGACATGGTTAACTGCTTGCTAGCAGTAGCCTGTTACATTACAGTACATAATATTTCACTTACCACATAAACAGAGTAAGGAGAGATGACTGAGGATGATGGCGAATGATTTACAGATCCTGAGCACCATGACAAGCATCTGATCTTGTAAAATGTGTGGTAAGTACTGCCGCTCCATAGTATAAACAGAGTACGTGCGATCGTGAATCTCGAAAGAGAAAGTGAAACTAAAAAGCGATCGTGCTTTCAAATGCACAATCGCTTTTTAGCTTCACTTTCTCTTTTGATCGCACGTACTCTGTTGCCCAGCATATTAATAGTGGCTCTCTGATGCCTGCATTTTATTTACAGTATAATTATCCAATGATATAACTGCGTGAGAAAGTACTGAAATATAGATTTTCCCTGTGTTTCCTTCCTGCTGTGTTAGCTACTGAAATGAGCTGCACTGTGAAACAGCCAATCAGAGCAGAGCTCAACATTGAGCCGCACTGTGAAACAGCCAATCAGAGCAGAGCTCAACATTATTATTCATGACCCTTTCAAATAAGGTAATAACAGACCATTTCATTCGAGGGAGAAATCCTAGGTTTGTAAATGGACATGTAAAACCGTTTCTGGAGAATTTTTGCCCTTACCTAAGCCACATACCTTCTATGTAGATATCAGAGAACAATTTAAAATATTGTATCAATGCATTCTATCGCACCTTTAACATTAGCTTTAAAATGCACAGAATTTAACCTTTTCATTTAACTGACAGCAATGCATTTGTTACATGGTACAAATAGCAACAAAACTTTAAAGCAATTTATACATGTATACTTAAATTATAATTAATTGTTTTGCTTCTAAATTAACAGTGCATTGCTATAGTTTCTAATTACATATATCTTGTTAAGTTAACAGACCAAAACATTATGAGCTCAGTAAACTGTGTCCCTTTGTGCTGATATTATAGCAAACAGAACGTGGTGATATTTAAGACAAATTCCCAGTGGCTGTTCAATAGATAAAACAAAATTGCATTGCAGGGCATGATGCTAGAGATACGATATAATGATTGCGAAAACGATCCTTCGGAGGCAGGCTGGGTGGATGATTACATGTGCGAGCGAGTGTGTGTTGGGAGGACCTCGGGAGACACAAAGATGTGGAATTGTGCCCTCTGCGTAATCAGGTTTTAGGACAACAAGAACTTGAAACTGACAGCTGCACTGAAGCAGCAAGTTGAGAGATGGGAGTGTGTTTGTGTCTTGTGTGTGTGTTGGGGTGGGGAGTGTGCTTTGTTAGGAAGTACGGAAGGGAGGAAGAGGAAGAGAGGGATTGCACCTGCATAGGGGCAGAGGGAGGTGGAGGCTGAGAGTGGAGCTCTAGGGCTGAATTGATTTTTCTCCTCCCTGCTCTCTGCTTCAGCAGCCACTGCTTTCAGATAATGGAGCTCAAGTGCTATCTCTGGTCCCCAGTGTCTGTGAGAGAACCCGACTCCTCACCCCAGTACACGTACAGTGTGTGTGTGTGTGTGTGTGTGTGTGTGTGTGTGGAGGCACACACAGAAATGGAAGAGATAAAGAGAAGTTGCTCACACACCTGTAGGAGTACAGTATTTCAGTGCATGTGGAGGAGGACTGTATAAATTAAAGGAGGACGGGAGACAAACAGAAGGGCCGAGAGAGAGATAATAAGGGAAAGCGATAAAGGAAGGAAGTGTGGGTGTGTGGAAATTACAGAGAGAATGAATCAAAGGCAAAAGAGGATAGAAACGACGCACCTGAAAGTGTATGTGTATTCACGTACTGTATATGTTTGTGAATATGCGTTATTAGACTCAGACGACTTCTTAAAGGCTAATAAAGACTCCTAATCAAACTTTCACTATGTGTACGAACCCTTTGAAATGAAAAACCGCATTGCGGTGTCAGTATTTTAGGGATGCCATAAACTTCAGCCAATCAAAGCCTTTGCTCAGACTCTACAACGAACGTCCTGTTCTCATTAAACTGCTCTGAACACTTTGAAGAGCGCATGACACGTCACAAATGCTTTTCGTGAGACGAGCACATTTAAAAGTCCAGCAAGAGGTGTCTGTCCTCAACACACACACACAAAATGATGTGCTAATTTACAGTCAATTAAAACAATAATTAATGCACAGTTATGTGGAGTGGGAATTTGGAACAATGAGATTTCTACAAAAATAGAAAACAAACTGACACTTGTTGTGGTCTGTTAAAACAAATACTTTAACATAAAAGAGATATGCTGAATTCAAAATAGCATACTGCCCGTACTATTTCTATCATATCTTTACATGGCAGAAATAGTAAGTGTAGCACACAAGTATGCTATTCTGAATTCACACATATCTTGTCCTTTGTAGCTTCTGACTATCGCTTATTCACGCATTACGATTATGTCTGTGAACATGCATTATTAGACTTGGAATTCTTCTTAAAGGTTAATAAAAACTCCTAATCATGTTTTTGCTATGTGTTTGAACCCTCTGAGATGAAAAACATTGCGGTGTCAGTATTTTAGGGATGCCGCCAAATTCAGCCAATCAAAGTCTTTGCTTCTAAAATGAATTTCCTGTTCTCATTAAAACGCTCTGATCATTTTGAAGAGAGCGTGAATGACTAGCAAACTTTGATCATAAATAATGATTTGGTTCACAAATTCACATACTAATATAATCAGAATATAGTGCATGTATAGGCTACTTTTAAATAGTACTTTTATGGTGTTTTAACCTTTTGAGCAGCTTCTCAGAATGTCCCAGAATTATAAAAAAAGTGTATTTATAAAATTATAAACACACACACACACACATGCATTCATTAACTAACTAAAACAATGGTTTACTGAACAAATTCTTTTTCTTTAAATAGATTTAATTACAATTTAAAATTTTCTTAGGTAGACAAAAATCTACCTCAGCTTCTGCTCTAAACTACAGGGAGCCCTTTTAAACTACTATTAGGTTCCATTTAAAAACAAAGCCCAAACTTAAATTCAATTCCTATTTATTTTTAACTATAATAATCAACACTCAAATTAAAAAATTGTATGCAAACATGTAAATTGCACAAAATGCACTTTTTAAATTAATTTTTAAATTATACAATTTATATTTGTTGTTGAAATATAATCATTTACACAGTGGCTGTCATAACTTGTTTCATAAAAGATTTATTTAAACATTAAATAATTAAGACATTACTAACAGGTAAAGTAAAATATAACGGAGTATATAGTCTAATATTTCTCCAAATGTTCTTCTCTAGACTTCATTTCTTTAGCAAATAGCAAACTGTAGACACTGATGACTTGCCTGAGGTAAATGAAATGTTACATGACATTTTGTTTACATGCTGTTTTATTGACGTCTTTCCCCAACTGAAACACTGATTTCAATATATATAATGTATTAGTAAATGTTAAAATTTACATTAAATTTAAAATTAATAAATGCTTCTGAAGTATTATTCACTTTTAGTTCGTGTTAACTAATGTAGTTAACTAATGTTAATAAATAGAACCCATATTGTAAAGTTTTTATTATTACCACATTAATAAAAAATTACATTACTATTATTACAATTTGAAGTAACTCTTCCATTTTAATATATCTTGAAATGTAATTTATTCCTGTGATGGCAAAGTTTAATTACAGTCTTCAGTGTCACATAATCCTTCAGAAATCATTCTGAAATCAATATGCTGATTTGGTGCTTAAGAAACATTTCTGATTATCATCAATGTTGCAATGATGCCGCTTTTGTGTTGAGTCAAAAAATGCTTTCGGACTCATTCAGTTGCGCTGTGTCTAGCCGTTTTTTGAACACAAGACCGTGGAAACGCCTCCTAAGAAATGAATTCATAATGAACTCAAAACAAGCCTACAGCCTGCTATACCCACAAACTACTCGATTTAAAAAAAAAAAAAAAAAAAAAAAAAAGTAGTTTTGCACTTCTCTAATTCGAGCGATGCACCACTCATCGCTGTTTGGCTTGTTGTCAGGTTAAGAAAGATGCCAGGATGAGGGCCTTTCTTAACCTGTCCTTAGCCTTGCAGGTTTCAGGCGGTGGTCTTGAGTGGATGGGTGGGTTGAGGGGCATAGACAGGAGATATGTCCTTCTGCTCCACCTCCTGATTGCTCCATTTCTCTTCCTGCGCACTCCAAACACCAAGTGACCTTCTAAAATTGTTTCCTGAGGGAGTAAAGATGGTGGATGGCATCTGTGCGACCCGACCTGCCTCAGTCAGGCAAACTCACTCTCAACCCGAAGAAAGGTTTAGGTCAGTCAGTAGGCGAGTTCAATAAATCCAGAAAAAAAATTCAAAAATATGGAGGGTAAGAATATCAGCTTAAGCCTGGGAGGAAAAATGATAAAAGGAAAATATGGCAGCTTTGCTTAAGTACTGCACTCATCTTTAGCGGTTCTGAAAGGCAGCTAGCGCTCTCAGAGAAGAGCTGCGAGTTTCAATGTGCGTTTGAGATTTAAAATGCTGATGCTGAGGAAAAGGTGGCCATATCTCCATCCCTTAATCCTTCTGTCGCTGGCCTGTGGATGTGTAACTCGCTGTCAAAAGGGAGGAGGTGGCTAAATATAGCAAGATGCTAACGAGCTGCAATGCTGCAGTGCTATCTGCCTATTAGCACCAGAGGAAATTGGCCTGTTATCTCTTCTTTTCGCTCGGTTGTATCCCTCCCTACCCCTCTTCGCCATTTCATTCTACACCCTCCTCCGACTGAGGCTATTTTCCCACTCTTGTGGGATCTAATGGCTTATGACACTGATGATCAGAGGCATTAGCGCTCTGATTGGTGAAGGCAAAGGCCATGCTGTGTGGCTGAGTGAGTGGACAGACGGTTATTTGTGAAAGCAGGTCGCCATGGCTCAATTATTCTGATTTCCTTCTGAAAACTAGTCTGCTATACCTGGAAAAGAACAATTTTATGAAGTGCTTCGATTAGCTCAGATTCCCAGTCTGACAGGCCCTCATTTTCCTCATTGTGTTAAACACGAGCGAAAGGTCAAAGCACACGACGTATCAGACATCGGCACTTGTCCAGTAAAGCTTTATCTGTATCTCCCTTTCTAGCTGAGCAGTGCCGTGTAGCACAATGCTAATTAAAAACGACAGGCTTTTTAAAGGCCTTAATTAACTCTGATCATAATCAAAACATGACAGACATTAAATTTGTCACAGCCTGCCATTGCTGCAACCTGCGTTCGGGCTCTCCATCCGCGCACGAGCTCGTTTCCACCTCTGAAACGTCAAGACAAATAAATCAGATAAGCTTAGCACGCGGAGAGGAACCGTCAACAATGCTGAAGACATTGTTTTTATTGTTTTTATGCAGCTGCCACAAATTAACTGTGGAGCTTTACTTGTGGAGTCACCACGATATGCAACTTCAGGACGGTTTATCTGAAGAAAGAAATGATTTTTAGAGTAGACCAAGCAGATTTGATTCAACATTCAAGGGTTATAGTATAAATCTTTTCAGGGACTGGAACAATCCAGAATTATCCATATACGCATTCCGGCAAAAACCTTTCAAAAAAGAAATATAAAAAAATAATGGCTGTTTGTTTGTCAGGCCAGGATTGCTGTGCTTGTTTTCAGGGCTGCACAGTTGTGTGATTATATAGCAACACTATAAAATAACAATAATAATAATGATAATAATAATAGTAGAAATAATAATAATAATAATAATTATTATTATTATTAAAAAGAAAAATAAGCAAAATAAGACATTTAAAATAAAATTTTAAAATTTAAGAAAAATAATATAACATTTTTGTGTGTAAAAGAACACAGTGCTGCACTTCACTCTGATATATTCAATTACTTAAATCACAGCCTTTGCAGTTTGACAATCACCATATTAAGCCACATTGTGATTTTGATTAATCATGCAGCCCTAATATATTTCCAGAGATATGCTGCAGCAATTTTACTTGGTTTATTTTAAAATTGGTACCTGGAACCATTTTAAAACTAGTTTCGCTACAACTAAACAAACAAATAAAACTCCATAAATCAATGAGAAACAAAGTCATTGGGAGCTGGACACGTGGCACAAAAAAAAAAAAAAATGTTCTATTCACTGAAATATAGGCTGATAAAACAGAAACAATCTAAATTTAAATAATGAACAAAGTTCCAAAGACAAAAATAGAGACAAGCCTTTAGGACATAGTGGTTTTGGATATTTGACGACAAATGAATTGCCTGTGGTCTTAAACGTCTAGACACTAAGAATAATTCCTAAGATTTCATCACTAGTCCATTCTCATGAATACTCTCCTGAAAAAAAGTTTTTATTAGTGTCTGGTATGATACAACATGTTCTGACATGATAAGAGAGTATCATGCATTGGATCTGCCAAGCTTTTGTAAATGCTTTGGATCTGCAGCAGCATATGGGCCAAGGGTCTTAAACTCATATTACAATGGAGCCAGTGGCCAAATTCAACACTTATTTAGTGTTTCTGCCTGACAGCATGCAGTGTTTCTGCTGAGATGGATGAACCACATTTGCTGTGAGGGAGTTGGCAGTGGACACCCTGACAATTGCCTGGAGATGGGCATCAGTCAGTCTTGTTTATTTATTTTTTTATAGTTCACAGTAGTGTCACTTTGATATTGTATTCACTTTCCTCACAAATGAATTTTTCAACTGGTGCATGTACCAGAACATCCTAGAGCTCCCGTCGAGTTCATTCCACATTGGATCCATCTGGCCACAGAATACAGAGGGTCTGTTCAGTTTTAAAGAAATGTTAATTTCTTTATTTGAAACAGTAAGTCACTCACTATGGTTTAAAGGTGAGAATAGCCATGCCATACGCTATCATTCAAATACTTAGGGCATGAAGATTTTTTATTTTTTAATTTACTTATTCAGGAAGGATGTACTGATTAATAATGACAGTAGAGATGACATTTTATAATGTTACAAAAAAATAAAACATTAAGAAGCATCAAATAAGCATATGGAGTAATGGCTGCTAAAAATTCAGCTTTGCCATTAAGAATAATTTACATTTTAAATACATTAAAACAGAAAACAGTTATTTTAAACTAATACTATTTCACAGTATCACTGTTTTTACTATATTTTTGTTTTTTTAAAAAGCAGCATAACCATAAGAGACTTTAAAAACATAAATAATCTTATCAATCCCAAATGTTTGAATTGTAGCATATTTTTCAAATGCTTCTTTTAATTGTACAATTGTCTGAATCATCATCTAGATGGTGAGAGTACAGTTCTAGTTGAAATAACTTCTAGTAAGAGTTTCTATCACACTAATTCCATATTAACATGTACAATATTTAAGTCCTGTGGCAATAAACAGTACATTATTTAACATTTATTGTAGGTGCCTGTATCAGTAATTTATGCTTAATGCATCTGAGCTATTTCCTGTGGGGGGGGGGGCCCACAATGGTTGAACTTAAAGGGATACTCCAAAAATAAAATAATTGAATAAAGTCGCTATTTTTGTTTTATTTCCGTACAAAAAGTGTTCTCGTCGCTTCATAACACTACGGTTGAACCACTGATGGCAGACGGACTATTTTGGCGATGTTTTTCATACTTTTCTGGACCTTGACAGTGTAATTTACTTGGCAGTCAATGGGACAGTCACAAGCCTCCCGGTTTTCATCTAAAATATCTTAAATTGTGTTCCGAAGACGAACGAAGCTTTTAGGGGTTTGGAACGACATGGGGGTAAGTGATTATAGACAAAATTTTAATTTTGGGGTGGAGTATCCCTTTAACTTGTGTTGAATCCAGAATATTCCTTTCATTTCGGTTTGTGCCCTCAGTACTTCAATCATGAGTTACTGGCTAACATTAAAACAGATAATCTGCAAGCCTAATGGTCTTTGTTTGTCCTCATTCTTCCCCTCACCTCTCTCTTGCCGTCACTTTGTCAATCCCTTTGTCTAAACGTTCATGTTCCCATTTCATTTTTGCCTGAAAAAATACTGAATGAAAAGAATTAACAAGCCTTTGTGTTTTTCAACATGCATATGCTAGTCAGTGCTTTAGCTTTGCTAGAGCCGATATACATTTATTTGCATGCTCACGTAGGTCTTTATGTGTGCGTGAGTGTTTGTGTGTGTGTGTATAACATACGGATGGGCAGATCTATATCTAGTCCCAAGGGTCTTTCGGTTCATATCACACCACAGACTCATAATGAGAGGAGACGTGATGTGAGCTAGAAGGAGCAACAGCTCTACCCAGCTGTTTATGCAATAACAGAAACCTAATACAACAATAAAACACAACATATCTGCACAAAAATCTCTTTTGCATTGTATAAAAGAGCTATCAGTGACCTTGGAAATGGCTGTGTGGGAAATCTCAGTAACAGCTTGGATTTGTCAAGGACACCTTATTTTAGGATGGATATTATCAATGAGTCAATTGATATACAGTACTGTGCAAAAGTCTTAGGCCACAAGTATTTTCACCAACAAAAAAATGGTTTGAAATCAGTTATTTCTATCTTTTTCTGTAGTGTG
>JAFVLL020008955.1:0-51039 GCA_021397915.2 Tor tambroides
CATAACAGTCCGGGTTCACTCTTTCATTCCCTAAACACATCCGCCCACTTTATCAGCTGATGTCTGCATCCTGAAAAACTATCCTGCTCATCTAGCTGCCAAATCTGCAGGGATGCAATGGACAGATATTAATTGAAACCCTGCCAAGGCAATCTTGCCCTATCTTCTCACTAGAGACGTCTTCATCACCGCGAGCTGACACAAATCACCTAGACCAGGCTCGGGGAGTACAAGATGGCCTCTTCAGTCAAAGCAGACGGCCTTGTTTATGATCTCATATGTGTTGAGGTCAAAGATCAACCAACGTGCCAGTCAAACTTCTTGGAGATATAATAGCACGTTCACCACTGCAGAAAAGTGTGTTTTTTTATCTCTGCCTGAGCAAAGAAAGATAGACAGAGGTGGAGGAATACTGTACGGTATCCAGCGAAGGGTTGAAGGGAATGACAGAGGGGTTGCATACTAGCGCTTTTAATGGTGCAGTTACTGTCAAACACCATAAAGGCAGCTACGACGACTCTTCTGGGGCCACATCACAGAGAATAGAAGCTCTACAATACCCTTTTCCAAGGGTAATGCCTGAGGCGATCAATACTGAAGGTGTTGGCAGTTAGAGCAGGATACTGGCTAATGTTCAACCAGCAAGTCGAACGGCGATCTACCGCAATGCCTTATCATCAATCTGAAGAAAGATCGACTACCGTGTTCAGACAAATACAGCAGTTGTTAGAGAACCACGCTGTTTCTTGTTCACGTAAGGACAGATGTGTTCGACTGAACCATTTGTGATACTGACAGTACTTTTTTTTTCTCTCTCTCTCTCTCTTTTTCTTTTCCTTTTTCCATTCTCCTCATATCAAACTTACAACCTAGGCTCATTGTCCAAAAAAGTACAAGTTTTCTAGTACAAAAATATCTAAACATTCTTAAAAAAAGATGCATTTACTTGAGAAGCAAAATGACTTAAGATATTACAAATAAAAACAAACAAAAAAAAAATCTACCAATGGGGTAAGAACAAGTTTTCTTTTCTTTTTTTTTTTTTGCAAGTAAATATATCTAGGTCCAAGAATGTTTAGATATTTGTAATGGAAAACAGGATGAAAACACTAAGGGCCCTATTTTAACGATCTAAGTGCATGGTCTAAACGGGTTGTCCCTATTCTCTTAATGAGTAATGGGTGTTTTTTGGGCGTAACGTGAAATAAACAAATCAGAGTCTCATCTCCCATTCCCTTTAAGAGCGAGTTGCGCTCGCACGCAATTCGCTATTTAAATGGCAGAATTTTAAGGCGCACAGACTGAACGCGTCTCCAGAGAGCAAATGGATCTGCTCATGTGTGAGCAAGTAGGTAGGCTAATTCTGATACATGCAATGACTATCCATTATGACATGTATGACATTTTTATATTTATGTAGCCTACACAATAATATTTTTTTACACTGTAATCATTTAATTTTTAATATTTGACATTTTTGTGTGCTGCTGCGTGTCCCTGTGTGTAATAAGCAAAGTGAACGCGCGTTGTGGACCCGCCCAGAGGTGCATTTTCTACTAACGTGCTCTTTAAATACCAAAAAAAAGAAAAGAAAAAAATATTGCGCCATTGACTTTAGACCAGGTTTGAGTTGGTCTATGGCGCAGTCTATTTTCAGTTCCTCAAAATAGCAATGCGCCAACAATGTGCCTGAACACACCTCTTTTTTAGACCAGCACGCCCATGGGCGCACAAATAGGCGCAAATGCATTTGCTATTTAAACAACACGGTGCAGGATGGGAAAATGAGAACTGCGTCGGGCTGAAACTAGCAAAAACACTTGTGCTGCACCTTGTGCCGCATTGCGCCACATTGCGCAGGGTGTATGATAAGGCCCTAAGTAAGAAAATCATATTTTTGCAGTGATAAAAGCATACTATTACCTACAGTTTTGAAAAACATACCTATAAATACAATTTACTGCAGTTTACAGTTGAAATCAAGACAAGTGGCAAGAAAAATACTAACAGCTTTTATTCCTTTTCACACAAAGTATGATTATAGGGTAAATTAATGATTAATAAAGACATATTTTGATGCAGTTCCTGGTACAATGCTATGTTATGACCCCAAATCACTTTTACCATAATGTATGAATTGGAAACAAATACATTTTGATGTTTGATATAACCAGCTCCATACGTATGGCTTTTCTGTAGTAAACTTACTTGGTAGCTCACCTGATAAAGCATTACACTTGTGATGCAAAGTACTTGGTATGAGTCCCGAGAAACACAAGTCACAATCAGTCAAGCTAAATTGGCACAGCTGCTTCAGTAAAATGTTTACTTTCTTTCTTTTTTTTTAAATTCTCGCATATGCTTTTGTTAACACATCGGTTTAGGGTAGGCTTTAGTGTAGGTGGTACGTAATTTTCAAATGTGATAGAGCATTAACCTTTCAGCACCACTTACCAGACATTTCACTTTAAAAGTGTCGTGAAACATGGAAGAAGTAACACAATATCATTTTGCAGAAATGTCACCACAGGCCTGGCTTGCAAACTCCACATATTTTCCATGCGTTCAGCAGGATGATTCAAATGGAAGAAGGGAATGTTGCAAAGTGAGCGTGGGAGTTGTTTTATCTCAGTGATTGAGTGGCAGAAGCGTGGGACATTAGGTCCTCAAATGATGCTATTTTCATGACAGGCTGGGCCATTTATGGGCAAATCTAGCAAACAGACTGACTGGTATCCAAGGTAACAGTTAGATACCCTGTATACATTTAAGGATCAGAGGGCTATGATACCTGTATGCGTCAAAAGGTAATTTTACAAAAGCTTAAGACTCAATGACGGGGTCTTTCACATCCTGTTATGTATAAAGACTGATGGCGCAATCAGGTTCTATGGGCACCAAAGTGAGAGAGAAGGGAAGTAATCACGAATGCTGGTACAGCAATTTGTCCAAGGGCTCTGACTGCTAAATCAAATGAATCACCATAGGTGACAATCCCCTGTCACAATCAGCCTGTAAGTTCAATGTGTATGCAGTGTCCCAGACTGGAGCACCAGGACCTGATTTAGTAGCACTAGTGAGGGGGTTGGGGTTGATGTAAAGATCAGAAATCTATATATTATTGTATTGCACCAAAGAGCTCAATGCAAAATATATATATTTGGATGCAACTAAAAACAGAATAAATTTTACACAGAAAGGAAACTGATTACTTGTTCCATTATTATTATTAGACTCTATACTAAAGTGTTACTATTATTATTTATTTTTTTTATTTTTTTTCAAAAAGATAATTTTGTGTAAAACTTACATGAGTCTCGCCATGGTGGTCTGTGCATGGACTGTTCAAATAGTTAATGAACATGCTGTCTTGTGTGATGTCCCATGTTTCTGAAAACTGGTCAGTCAGCAAGTGTAGTTCCCTCCAAATTGTGTAGTGTTTGGTTTTTGCCAGCTCCCATACGCAATAAAAATGTAAGTACATAATTGAAGAGAGTAAAGCAATTATGTAGTCATGCCAATACAACCTCTAACAAACTTTAGTCATATCTACAAGACAAATGGTCATAAAATGGAACCATTTAGTCACAGTCTGGAGTCCTAGTACGTGTGTGGTTGGTATTTAAACACACTCTTTCCAGTCTAAACGGCATGAAGCTATTGCCATCTGCCACTTAGGACGGGTTGAAGAGTTTGTGTTAACTGCTGTTGTCAAAATCGAACTGCTAAATTTACGTTTGTGTTGCCTGTTTTCTGCTCTTTATACAAACCTTTTATCATCTCTCCACGGTTACTCCACTTTTCAGTTTGTTCTTCCAGTGAGCTTAGCCCCCGTCATACAGTTGTTTTTATAGCTGCCTCCATCCTTACATCTTTCCCTCTCTAAAGTCTCGTTTTATGTCTCTCTCTCTCTGTCTACACTCAGCTCTTTCTCGGTCGCAGTAAAACCTTTCAGTCCTCACTTCGCTTCGCCCTTCACTTTGCCTTCATGAACTTCCTACACCGAGACGTTTTCCTCAAAAGAGCCCTGCTAAAGCGTTCTCATGTTTACTTTGTGACAAATTTGGAAACCATTCAAGCCCTTCAGCAAGACGCAAGTAAGAGACGTCAAAGACATCAATAATACTACCTACTAAGTATTTGGTTTCTAACCTGAAGATATGCGGGAAGGGGGGGGGGGATGTTTTTGTTTTGACAGTGATCCCTCCTTTCGATGCTTATACTTGTAAATAGACTCTCTGTAAACTTGTTGTAGATACAAATTTATTATAAATAAATCTAAGTACGAGAGAAGTACAGATTTTATATAGATTTTTAGCAGCTCAAGTTATTCTCTTTTTTCTTTACTTCCTCGTTTTCTTTCTGTCAATCTAAGGTAGAGAAAGTGCAGGTATCCAGAAGGAAACGAGCAGGGCATGAGCTCATTTATAATTTTGCCGCGATGGAAGCGAAAATGCCACCTAAGCACCAGCACTCCAGTGATTAAGGTGATATTGACGGCTGAATTAATTCCTGATTGCCCAGCATGAGGCTGTCTCTGGATTCGGGGCTTATAAACGCAAGCAATTCATTTTAAAGATTTTTTTTTTTCTCCGTCCTCTCCAACCATTTCAAGTTTCAATTCAAATTTCCCTTTTTTCGTCACTCTTCTATGAACAGGTAATTGTCTTTAGCATGTGGAAAGGCAACTGATTTTACATTTTATTGATTTCAAGGTCACCTGTCAGAATGGATGACAACTGCCATTATTGTCTGGCATAGACAGAAGCAGAGGCAATGCAAAAGTCCTTTCGGGTAGCAGAGATCAAAGTTGGTCATTCCTGTACAATGGTAATTGAAAAACAGGACACATTGTAGCTGTAAGTCTGCTGTTAATGCCGGAGAGCAAGAGTGTCAGTTGGCATCAGTCAAAGACTGTCAGGCGGCTGATGCAAACGCGAGGTATCACATTGTTTGCTGCTATAACTGACAGCTCACAAAGCAATGTCAGGGCCCCTGAGGACTGCAGCTCAACATGATGCAACGCTCCCTGGCGGCCAACAGTGCAAGAGAAAGATGGCCAGAGAAAGGTATAGACCCATACATATACACCTTTGCCATATACAGTATTTGACTTGTGGCGGAAACACTGGTGTTCTTTGCAACTTATTCTAGCCAAGAACTATGGAAGACTTAGAGTATAATAAATAGATTGTTTACTTTTGTAAGTGCAACTTTATATCGTACAATTTGTGACTTTACATCTCACAGTGAGACTTTGTTTCTCCCAACTGGCGTTGCTTCTCACAACTGTGACTTTGTTTCTTGTAATTGCATTATTACATCTCACAAAGTGACTTGTTTCTTGTAATTGTGACTTTATATATGTCTGTATGACATTTTATCTCACAATTGTGACTTTGTTTCTAGTAATTGGGACTTTTTATCTTGCAATTGTGACTTTATATCTCACAATGTGAATTTACATCTTGCAGTTGCAACTTTAAATTAAATGTCCCACTTGTGACTTTATTTCTTGTAATTATGACTTAATAACTAATAACAATTTCAACTATTTTCCGTAATTCAAAATTTCACTGTATTTCTTAAAATTGTGACTTTATATATCACAATATGATCTTATTCTTGCAATTTAGACATAATGTTTCCCAACTGGCTTTGTTTCTCACAATTGCAACTTCTCGCTACGTGACTGTATCTTACAAAGTGAATTTGTTTCTTGTAATTGCGACTTTATATCTCACTATATGATTTAATAAAGTATTTCCTAGTTGTGACTTTAATTTTAATAATTGTAACTATATCACATAATTTGACTATATCTGGGAATTGTGGCTTAATTTATCATAACTGTGATTTTATATTTCGGAAGTGTGACATGTCACAGTGTGACTTTACTTTCTTACAAAAACTTTCTGTACACATATATAGGAAGAAATTAAATGGAAATAAATAAATAAATAAACTAGTACTGTCAAACGATTAATCGTGATTAATCGCGTCCAAAATAAACTTTTTTTTTTTGTTTTTTTTTTTACGTAACATATATGAGTGTACTGTTTATATTTTTTATGTATATATAAATAGAAACACGATTTTTGGCTGTGCCAGATGAAACATTGGCATCGTGAAACAATCGTGGAGAATCAGAATTCGCCGCGATTGTTTCACAATGCCAGTCTTTCGTCTGGGACAGCCGGAAATCGCGCAATGTCTCAGGCTTTAAATACGTAATAAATATACAGTAAATAGAAATATACACAGTACACACACATATATTATGTGAACAAAAACTTTAATTTTGGATGCGATTAATCATGATTAATCATTTGACAGCACTAAAATAAACAAACAAACATACATGTAGTGACAAATAATCTGGTATAACCTGCCGTATAGTGATTTGTTGTTCTTCAAAACTATTATACATAATTGTATCAACCTAGTATCTTCTTAACAACATTTTCTGGAAGTTGCATGAGGATTGAAACTTGTGATTTAGCCAGCTCTTGCTATTTCTGTGTGAAATATATATCAGACAGTCAGTGAATGGACTGTGTTAGTCCACAGGCCATCTGAAGCTTACAATAACTCACACAGGTGCACAGCCCAGGGTGCACACAAGATTGAGGGCAATCGTCAGATAAATAAAAGCAGACGGTACTTGTGATGCTCTTTGATGGCTATTTGATGCCTGTCATAAGAGAGTGAGAATTGTCCCTCCGCTGGGCCATTCAACAGGTGTGTAAACCGCTTTGTGTCCCGAGAGAGCATACTGGATCTGATTGCTCCGTCAGTGTACATAATTGAAGCCTTTTGCTACCATGTGTTAGGTGCCACATAACAAGGATTTGAGGCAATGGTGGGTAATGAATGCACTTCAAGGGTCCACGCAGACAGCTTGCTTCTCTCTCTTTAATCACCGAGCTTGTTGAGGTCTATGATGCACCTGATTCCACTTTCTCTGATTTTCCAGACCGCAGGACGCAAACCAAAATTGATGACAGAATTTGAAATAAGACTTCCGTTTCAGTTGTTGCAAGTACAGGAGTACATGTTCTACTGCTTCAAAGACCAGTTTGGTCTGATATACCAAGTCTGATATTTTAAGAGAGTTGTTGATTATGGCACAGTCAAGAGGATCTGCAGGGTACCTGTCCATTTTCTGATTTATTTTATTTCCATGTTTTCAGCTTATTAGTTGCACAATGTGATTTTGTTGGTCTCATGTTGATTTCAATGTTGACTGTATTGCTTTTTTACGTTCATATGTTTTTTTGTTTTTTTTATAAGCATCAAATCAGTTTTGTTAAAATATAATATCCTTAACTACAAAATTAGGTTTTATTTTTCAAGGTTTTCCTCATTATAATACCATTGCAGTTGTATCATGCTGACATTTTTTACTTATCCCCCCGGAAACATCAAACTGAATTTCAATTCAGAAAAGTCCGCCCTTTATAGCAGAGGTGTTTTGATTAATGTTTAATTAATCCACTGAATTAAATACTTAAAAATGAAAGGTACTTCTCCTAATTTTTATTTTATTTCTTGATAAAAAGCTGGATGTTAGGTGCATCTTTTGGCTCTCTCATCACATCTGCTATGCAAACAAAAAGTACAGCTTACTGATCTTGACTTGTTTTGAACTTATCTTGCTTTGTTTCATGTATTAATCCATGTTTGTTTGTCAAATCCATATATAAATAATGTAAAACAGTTATTTCTACAGACAGCCATGCTGATATTACGCAGCATAAGTGTCACAGCACAGCAAAATCTTGACTGGTTGTCATATTTCTACCATTTTGCAATATGTTCCACCATACTGCCCTGGTTAGTGCTGGTCTAGCCGAATGACTACTACAGCTACACAAGATGACCAAGAAATTTATAATAAGCCTAGTGGGGAAAACTGCACACTGTATTTTTTCAGCAGAAAGCTTACACAAAAAGCATTTATGCACTCCAACTTCTCTGCATTTCTAATTTTCATGATGAAAAATTATCTTAGTGCCAAAATGCTGTTATTTAATATCTTCAGTACAAACTATTTCTAAGATCTTTTACATCAGCTGTTCATAGCTAGTGCTACTGAACTCCACAAATGCTATGCAACAATTCCTTCCTTGCATGACAGACTTTGAACTCAGATTTGCAAGGCACAAATCTGGCCAAGCTGTGCTGTGGATCGATGTCTCACTATACCCTTCTCGTTCTTGCTTCTGCCTTTTTGGACCCCAATGAGAGCCAAAGCCTCTCGTAAAAAATATAGAAAGAGCGGCTTGTAATACAGGTTACATATGGAGAAAAAGAAAGTGAATACAGTAGGTGAACTGAACAAATGACCTACAACCTTGCAGCTTCAATATAAGCTTTGAGAATGTTTTCAAGCTGCACTGTAAGTAATTTATTTCAAACAGAGAAAAGAAAACCTCTTTTGAGTCTTATCTGTTGCTGTGGCATCGTAAAGAAGCTCCTTTCTCACATGTCTTTGATCTTGAAACCTCTTGAAAAGGCCTTGAACATATCTAAAGTTCAGTAGTTGTGGTCATGATTAAAATACCACAAAATATCTAAAAGCAAGTAGTTGGGCTGCGAGAAAGAAACCAAGAGGGAGAGAGAAAATAGGCTTTTTGTTCTTCTAAGACAACTTTGAAGAACTCATTGATGTCTGGAATCCTCATGATGACCTTAAGGAGGTCATATCGTGAGACAGGGTTTTCCTTGATCTGTTAAAAATGTCCCCACTTAAGGTCTGCAACAGACTTCAGAAATTAAATTCGACCACTACTGAGGAATTGTACGAAATCCATAATATGAACATTGGGTGTAACTATCACTTACAACCAAATTTCACAGTGCATCGCCTTCACTAGTGTACCAATTCTCTACTCTGTTGTCTATTCTCTAGTGTCTTATTCACGACATTCAATAAGAATTCAGAAACCACCAGATTTCCACTTATGTTCTAGGAGTGGTGCTGTATGGGGATTCTGTGCTCATGTGTTTGCTAAAAAACCTAATGCATTTACTTTTTGGTCCCACTTTATATTAAGTGGCCTTAACAACTATGTACTTACAGTTAAATTAATCATTTAGTACAATGCACTTATTGTGTACATACATGTTTTTACATTGTACTTATATTTTAAAAATACCTGCATTACATCTGTAATTAATTTCATCTGTAATTAATTTCTGTAATTACATTTATAATTACACCGTTGACCTATCCCTTACACCTAAACCCACCCTTAAACCTACCCATACCACCAAACCTGTCCCTAACCTTACCCATATCCCACCTCAATAGCAGCAAAAGTGTTTTGCAATACAATATGAACACAATAAGTACATTGTACTTATTTTTTGATGTAAGTACATAGTAGTTAAGGCCACTTAATATAAAGTGGGACCTACTTTTTTTTCAGTTTCGCAGATGGTTTTATTCAAATCACTTTGTTTTGAGCATTCACTTCAAAATTACAACAGAAGAGAAACTGTAATGGGATTACAGAAAAAAATAAAGAGTAATCGCTAGGAAAAAGTAATCTGGCACTGCTTAGCAACAGCTGTGAATAAAAAGAGAAAATGTAAATACATAACCCAAGGGAAATGAAAGTTAAAGACACTATTACCAATTGATTCAAATAGTACTCAAATTATATTTCAATTAATCAATTAATTAGATATACACTGAGAAAAATATCCAAATAAAAATAACTAAAATGCATGATATTATTTGTGGAAACTGAACATACATTACACAAAGTGACAAGTTGTTTCATTTCTTGTTTCATTTACATATCATTAAAAATAATACTCACTGGCAGATGTAATCAAGCTTCATTGAGTGTAGAATTTTTTAATGACATATTAAGTTGAAAGTGGTGAAATCGTGCTACCTGTGATTGATTGATTGATTTTTCCCTGCATATGTTAAAAGTGGATGTACTTGATGTACAGAGTAGAAAATCTCTAACTTTCTGAGCTCAAAATGTCCTCTCCAGTCCACCAAGACCATATTGCACACAAGCCAATTACCGAAATAACAGCTTAGTTTAGAAATCCATGAAAACATTAGCTAATTTGACCCACTGCTTTTATACATCAACATTTAGTTTTCAGCAACTCGGCGCATATAGTCACGACAAAATAATAAAAAGAGGACATAGGATACTATTATTCTGAAACAACAAATACAGAAGAGTTATTACTCCAGTTGATATTATAAGATTTGGGAAAGGTCTATTGGGGCAGTCGTGTCCTAATGGATAGAGAGTTGGACTTGTAACCCAAAGGTCGCAGGTTTGAGTCTCAGGCCCGGCAGGGATTGTAGGTGGGGGGAGTGAATGTCCAGTGCTCTCTCCACCCTCAATACCATGACTGAGGTGAGACCCTTGAGCAAGGCACTGAAATCCCAACTGTTCCCTGGGTGCTGCAGAATAAATGGCTGTCCACTGCTCTGTGTGTGTGCGTGTGCGTGTGCGTGTGCGTGTGCGTGTGCGCGTGTGCGTACTACTCACTGCTGTGTGTGTGCACTTGGATGGGTTAAATGCAGAGCACACATTCTGAGTATGGGTCACCATACTTGGCCACACGTCCTTTCCTTTCCTTTCCTTAAATGTTTTGCTGCTCCTAACAGAAGAGTAAAATCCTGCAGCTCTGTATAACTTTCCAAAATTTTTGAGACGAAAGGGTGAAATGTATTTTTGGGCAGCCCGTGATCACTTCATGTTTATGCAACAGTTTATGCGGCATATATCAGTGAGGAGTGTTTTGAGAGCCGTTCACAACGTAATGAAATGTAACTGAAGGATGGGGCAGCAACAATTGTATTAGAACTGACAGCAAAAGCGACAACTCATTTCTAATATGATAAGGTTAGTCAATCATGACAGGGGTCATTTATATAATCTTGACTAGCATTATAAATGGACTGATGACCTTAACTTATGACCCCCTCCAATAATAGCACATAGGAGTATTGTACTGTATGTCACAGTCAATCTGCCATTATTATTTAAGCGTCTACCAGAAAGTAATATTATGTCTAAATGACTTGAAGACAACACATAATGAATTTCAATGGCATTCTCCAGAATCTTAAATACATAGTGAGTCCTGTCTATTTCAATCAAGTAACTAAATAATGATTTAGGTAAAAAAAAAAAAAATGTGTTCATCCTTGTCCCATAAAATGTATTAAACTAGTGCAAGTCTAGCAGTACAAGGTGATGTAACATTTTACATGCTTTTGATCTTAATTCAACATGTCACCCAGGGAAATGTTTAAACTCTGTACTCAACTGGATCTCTGTAAACTACAATTAATTTTTAATGTCCAATAAATGTTTAGGAAACCACATGGCTGCCTTTATTCTTTAAATGTTACTCCATCTGTTCAGGATGATGAGAAAATGTTCTGCTGGTTCATAGCATGTTCTTTTAAAGTGATTCTGATTCTGATTTTAAATGAAAGCCAAATCTCAATTTAATAGAAATATGGACATCAGAATGGTCTACAGATGTTACATTAATGCAAAAATGTGTAGAGTTTAAAATATGATTTTGGAACTGATGTCAAATTATATAATTTGTCTGGGTTGACAATTATCAAAGATGACCTCCAGTCAAAAATGGAAATCACTAGAAAACTCATTTAAAATTTTGAAAAGTTCATTAAAGTTTTAAATATTTAATGTTTATAAAAGTTTTAGCACTTCTAAGCATGCTGCATACAGAAAGTGCACTCTCTGACATGGGCTAATGAGCACATGAATATGAAAAGAAATTTATGCTAATTATTTGTTAACAACAAAAACTTCCTGGCAGTAATGCTGAGGAGGTTTACAGTTAGTTCCATATATATTAATATCTGCCAAAATTAAAGAAACTCATCATAGTGTGCTGGTTTTTTTCTGTGTTTAATATGACTGTAGTTATTGCGGGGTTGCTGTGCAGAGAATGAGCAAAATTATTGCTTGCAAAGTTTATTTTTAGCTTGCATCACCATCACAAAGAAAATTGCATTTATTTTCAGTAAACCCTGAAAAAGTGTTTTCGATAATGATATAAACTACCAAGCTTTATAACATACTGCGGTATTTCTAGTCTATTGTCTATTCTCTGCTGGAGTTCAGTAAGAATTCAGAAACCTCCAGATTTCTTTTTCTGAAGCAACACACAACAAGAATGGTGTGTTTGCTCTAGGAGTGGTGTTGTATGATGATACTGTGCTCATGGACTTACATTTGCTAAAATGCTTTATCTCTTTACATTCATTTAGCAGATGGTTTTATTCAAATCACTTTGTTTTTATGCAATCACTTCAAAATTATAACACAACACTGTAACTGTAAAGGAATCATGGCAAAATTAAAGAGTAATCTCCAAGAAAATGTAATCTGACACTGCTCAGTAACAGCTGTTGATGAAATGAGAAAATGTGAACATATAACCCAAGGGCAATGAAAGTAACATATGCTTATACCAATCAATCCCAAAATAAAATTACAGAATTTACATTGCAACTCTTTTTTTTTTTTAGATAGCAGAACCATTGCAACATGTTCCAGTTTTTGAGCAGATTGGTTAAGTAAATGTTTCAATGACTCAATCATAAAGACAATCACTTGCTTAGGTGCTGTAGTTGATTGAATCGATTAAGTAAATGGTCAAAGGTGAAACAACTACATTACTTTACACCTGCAAACTACCTTATTTTGTCAGAGCGCAGAGCTGCTTTGAATGGTTGTCCGAAGGGAAACGTTTTCCCTGTATAGTGATGTAGTTACAGAATCTAAAGGAAAGACTATCTGCCAAAGTTAACCAGGCCTCTTGGGCTACATTTGGAGATGTCTTACAGCACAGTTCCTCCAGCCAATCCCAGCTTAGTTTTAAAGGCACATTCATCCCAGTTCCCCAAACTGCTGTCTCACCATCCACATACCATATGGATGACCATATGATGAACGGACGTTTAAGCTCTCTTAGAGACTCGCTCACCAGTGGTGAGTCATCATTACACATATATTGCATTCCACTAGTTTATCCACAGATGCATGCTTATCGTTTTTGGCCTGAAAATGCAAACGAGACACTACACTCAAGGGGTTTATATGCCTCATGTACTCCGTTGGTTGCAGTTGGATGCAGTCTGGTCACAACCGGCCAATTAGGTGCTGGAACCGAGGTGGGATGTGTACCCTTTTACCTCTCTGAGGAGGTGAAATAGCTGTAATTATACAAACACATACAGTAATGAAAATAATAGTGCCCCTGGGAAGCGGATGGATACCTTGCTGGTTGCCAGGAGGCCATGAGAGTACATTAAGAATTCAGATGGTAGACGATGGTGCTTTCAAAGATTATTGAGAGGAATGATCTGTAAATGCTACAAGAATAGCACATATTATTTGCTGGCAGCAACTAATAAAGCACATATTAAACAATCATACAATGTGGAGTCATTTTTATACTTACAGGCCACTCACCACTGCAAAAAAAAAAAAAAAATTCATTCATTCGTATCATTGTTTACGTCATGTTGAAACTCTACTTTTCATTTTTGTTAGCACAAAGAAAGCAAAATGGAAAAAGGGCTGACATGCTGCAAAATGGCAAAAAAAAAAAAAAAAAAAAAGTATAAGACTGTACAATTCACTGAAAATATCTCCCTCTTTTTGAATTTGAATTTTTGTTACGAGTGATCCAGTTTGGTCTGAATGATGCATTCATATATCAGTGTGATTCATCTCCTTTATGAATGAAACCTTGATCTGCTTGCAATGTTACACAGTCCACAGAAGGGCAATATTCACCCCAGCATTTAATATTCCAGTGCATCAAATGTAAGTACTTCCTGAGTCTCTTTTTAACAGTGACACCTCAGTGAGTCAAGGATGAAATAAAAAGACTACGTGCAGTCTAACAATAGCAAGACAACTTTTTAATCAGTCCTTGCAGGCTGCACACACATGCATCACACCTGGTGTAGTCTGATTCACAAACAAAATACTTTTATGAACTGGTTCTTGTTAATGAATCAAAAATAAATGGTTAGATCAGTGTACTGTAGCTCAGTTCACAAACAAATGACAAGAGGGCTCTTTTAATGAATTATTGGGAATAATTCATTGTTTATAGATGTAGCCTGTGCTTTTAATTTTACTACTTTGTGATTTTAATTTTAATTTTGTTTGTTTGTTTGTTTGTTTTTAAGAAAGCAGGGATTCTCAACTCTGGCATTCAAGGTCCATGTAATTTTCTAGTAATCCTGTAGACCTTGTTTGGCTTTTTCAGGTGTGTTTGATTAGAGGGCTGGGACTAAACGCTGCAGAAAAGAACCCCTGAACTGCAGTATGAAGCAAATTACTGTTTACAAGTTAGTTAAACTCATCTTTTTGCTACAAATTTAATTAAATTAACTCAGCAATAAGATTTTGATAACAGAAACAGCTCAGAATGGCAGCTATTATGACAGAGTCGGGCAAGAGTAATTGATATTATGTCATTTCTTTCTAACATGAAAGCTGCAGTCTGTAATTTTTTATTTATTTATTTTTATTTTTGTGTGTGTGTGTGTGTGTGTGTTCAAAATTTACAAAATTAATATAATAAGCGAATACATCATGAATCCATTTTCCAAACTGGGTTTTTGGCTTATCCTGAATCACTACGGTACACCTAAGTTTTCAGACGGGTACTAGTGGAACCGCTGCGGAGTAGCCCAGTACTTGCGTGATTCATCATAGACATAAACAGAGAGAAGTAGCTCCGGCTACAATGTTCTTCCGCAAGACTCACACAGTTCTGTTTATTAACCGTTAGGTGCCAAAAGTTATGCACTGCAGCTTTAACAAATGCATTGGCATTTTTTAAATTGAATTAATACTTGCTGACTAAAGTTACCTATAGTCAGTAGATTGTCTGAATGTCAAAATAAAGTGTTAGCCGATATTAAGCAAACGGTGTACTAATGCTGTAATGACTGGTAGTTGACATGTAGTTGCAAAGTTACTTATAGTAGAATGTCCAAACTAAACTAAAAATAAAAGTGTTACCTAAACAATTATTTAAAACTTTTAATTTGACTTGACTACAGAGTGCAATTTTTAAGCATTTATTTATATTTCAATAATATTATATTATCTGCAAGAACAGTTCACATAAACAGTGGTGTGAAAAGGTTTTTGCCCTCTTTCTGGTTTTTAATTTTTTTATGTTTTTTTTGCATAGTTGTTGCACTTGAATGGTTCAGATCATCAAACTAATTTTACTATTACACAAAGATAACCCGAGTGCATACAAAATGCAGTTTTGAAATGATGATTTCATTTATTAAGGGAAAGAAGCTGTCCAAACCTGCCGGGCACTACGTGGAAAAGTAATTGCCCCCTAAATCTAATAACTGGTTGTGCCACCCTTTGCAGCAACAACTACAATCAAGCGTTTGCGATAACTGGCAATGTGTCTTTCACATAACTGTGGAGGAATTTTGGCCCACTCTTCTTTGCAGAATTGTTTTAATTCAGGCACACTGGAGGGTTTTCGAGCATGAAAGCTCATGCCACAGCATCTCAATTGGATTTAAGTCCGGACTTTGACTTGGCCACTCCAAAACCTTAGTTTTGTTTTTCTTGAGCTATTCAGAGGTGGAGTTGCTGATGTGTTTGGGATCAATGCCCTGCTGCATAACACAAATGCGCTTGAGCTTGAGGTCACAAACTGCTGGCCGAACATTCTCCTTCAGGATTTTCTGATAGAGTGCAGAATTCATGGTTCCATCAATTATGGCAAGTCATCCAGGTCCTGAAGCTGAAAAGCAGCCTCAGACCATCACACTACCACCACCATGTTTGATTGTTGATATGATGTTCTTTTTATGAAGTGCTGTGTTGATTTTACTCCAGATGTAACGGGACACACACCTTCCAAAAAGTTCAAATTTTGTCTCATCAGTCCACAGAATATTTGCCCAAAAGTCTTGGGGATAATCAAGATATTTTTGGCAAATGTAAGATGAGCCTTTGTGTTCTTTTTGGTCAGCAGTGGCTTTTGCCTTGGAACTCTCCCATGGATGCCGTTTTTGCCCATGTGTTTAATCACGGTTCTTTCATGATTTAACAGGAGGGGGCAATTCATTTTTCACGTAGGGCCAGGTAGGTTTGGACAGCTTTTTTTCCCTTAATAAATTAGATCATCATTTAATAAAAACTGCATTTTGTATTTACTTGCATTATCTTTGTGTAATATTAAAATTTGTTTGATGATCTGAATCTTTTAAGTGTGAAAAAACGTGCATAGGAACAGGGCAAGGGGGCAAAAACCTTTTCACGGCACTGTATATTTATCTTTTTTTTTACAAGGGGTCCCTCTGAGGTATTGCAACTGTTTTGCATATTCATGTGTATGACAGGCCATAAATCCACAAGAACTATGCATGCATGCTTGGTTTGGTGTTGATTAACAATAAACAAACTAAGCTGATGAACAGATTCAGAATACTTTTTTATTATGCTATATAAGGCTTATATGGTGCATATGTCATATGGATGGCTTTTATGGTTTTCATGGTGCTTTTGCATTCTCTTTGAAGCTTGAAATCCCCAGTCCCCAGTCTTTAGTACTGCATCATATTTGAGTCCTATGTAAAAATGGGTTTAGCACAACGGCCATATTTTTATCTGCTAATTTTTAACATGCAGAAAGAGGTTGCAATTTTGCCATAATTGAATGTTTCGGTGTCTCCCTCTGTGTTCAAATCTAATCAAAGGCCCTTGCTGTCAAGAAAGGGCATGTGACAACAAGTAAACATGGGAATCTTCACTGCAGCAAACACTTTGAGTTCTCCCCTCTGGCCTAAACATCAAACCTCTACTGCTCCACTTTTCCATCCAATGGCAACATGTCTTCCCGTGTTTCTCTTTTTGTGTTTAGTGCCTTCAAAGGTTGACAAAGGGGTTCTTGAAAGGCTAAGTCGTGGTTTCCATAATTGCTCTCATTTTTTGGTGGACTGTTGCCCAGGGAACAGGTGCTTAACGCTTAGAGGCATTTTGGCCAGTGTAGACAGGAGCGAGGAGATTCCCTGGACTCTAATAG
Organism: Tor tambroides; assembly: GCA_021397915.2. Lineage (NCBI taxonomy): Eukaryota > Metazoa > Chordata > Actinopteri > Cypriniformes > Cyprinidae > Tor > Tor tambroides. Next base: position 17,107 of record JAFVLL020008955.1, read on the forward strand.
CCTGCTGTTGTGTCAAACAGCCCTGCGGGGTGAGTGATGATGCGCTAAAGATTTCCTGGCAAGGTGATCGAACTGGCATCCTCCTTATTTGTTAACAGGAAACAGAAAGAAGATCTTAGAAGTGACGTTGTCCCCTCAGCTCAGCCGTATGGAAACCTGCTGTTTTGAAGCAATTTTAAGCCATTTGTTTTGGCTGAGAGATTGTACCTCCGAGGCAACGATTACGCTTTGTAAATAGTCGTTTATAAAGTCAGACTTTGAAGCAGAAGTAGGTTAATTGGCTTGTTCAGAAGCTCAAAAACAGGGCAGGAACATGGAATTGGAACCTTTAGCCATCTGGCCTCATCTTCACTAACCACTTGCCCAAAATGACATCCACACTCAGCACGCCTCTTTTCAGAGGCAAATCTGTTTTCTTTGTATTGGCAGAATCCTTTCTGGCCTCAGCATTATTAGTAGCTGTCTGCCCCAATTTTTCCAAGGGAAAATAGCTTTTGATGTTTGCATTGGCACAATATTACATTCAAAGTGACAAGAACTGGTATTGGAAGTGAAAAAATTGCATATTTACAGCCAGACAAAAACAGGACAATTATAATGAATTACTTCTTCTGGGTTAAACAGGCTTAAGACTCTCAAGTCTGACTTTATCCAAAGAGTTGGATCTATTTGAGTGCATATTGTTGTGGGAATGGTGCCACCTTATTAAGTTCTCCACAAATGTGCCTCCACAATTACAATAGCTGCATTGAAAAACAGCTTTGCGTGTTGAAAAACTTTCAGGTGGAAATTGTATGTGCATTGGCAATCAGCACGTTAAACAACAATTAGTTCTGTGTATGTGAAATTGATGTTGGTATTCTGAACTTTTGATTAGTAAAAGTACAGCTTCACATCTCAGAGCTGATTTATTCGCCATCTGTAGTAACCAGTATTGGGGAGTAAATACCTAAATACACAGCTATGCCTCTTTTTAATAGTGTAATTCTTTCAAAACAGCTTCTTCAATAACAAGACTTTTTTCTAACAAGTAGCAGAGCAGTGTGACCAAATGCTACATTACTTTTTTTAATGTCACATTGTCTGCGCACACAGATATACAGCCGAGTGAGCTGAGGATATAATCATATGCTTTCTTAAGCACACTTTCCCTGATTTGTGAATCGGTCTTTTCTCTCATGTGAGGTATACAGTGCTGTTTATTTTGATGAAGACAAACAAGACACAATTCACCAATTCTCACAGTCTGTCACACATTCCACAGTTTACCAACTGAATGAATGAACGAACAAATGAATGAATGAATGAATGAATGAACAAACAAACTAACGCATGTCCATGTACAACAATTCAAATGTTTGTAGTCTGTAAAGTATGTTTCATGGAATGGTGTTTTAGTTTCATTGATGTGTTATTTTGAAATGAATATCAACAAAACAGCTGTTTTAAAATTCATTTTTATTCTGAAAGTTTTAAGTTTTTAGTATCATTACTCGAGTTTTCAGTGTCAAATAATCCTTCAGAAATCATTCTAATATGCTGATTTATTGCCTTACACTGATATAATATGACTCTAATTATTCAAGTCAAAAATATTATTTAATATAGTTGAATCAACCTAAATATAATAAAAATAGAATTCATACTATCAAAACTACTTTACATGGGTTATGTAGAAATAGCTCTTTAAAGTAACCATCGCAGATGTTTTACAGGGTATTATCGACAAAACAGCTGTGCTGCTTAGTAAATTTTTCTTATCTTTGATGAATATAACATTCAACAGAACATTTATTCAAAATAATTTTTCTTTTTGTAATAATGTAAACAGTTTTTACTGTTCCTTTTGCATATATATTGTATGCATGGCATTTGTTTATTTAATATTTATGTTATTAAATTAAATACTTTCCAATGTATTTATTTCTTTTTATTTTTTTCCTGTAAATGAGTAAGCGGTTGTAAATCAAGCACACAAACAGTCACTCAAACAGGTTTGAAGCCATTATATGTTAATTAATCTTATGTCACAGGAGATATAATAGAGATCTCAATTTATGTTTCATTAAGTAACAGCTGTGTTGCTCCTGAAAATCTTTAGAAGAAATAAAAATAGACATAAATAACATCATTGATTATTTAAAGTAAGAGCAGAGCTTTGGTCTCATACTTTCATCTCAAAATAATCTGATGGAAAAAAAAAAGCGGATAAAAATATTTGAGATCATATTGAGATCTCTTCAGAATTTAGACCTTGTCAAACACAGTTTGTCAAATCTCTAGACATTCCACATTACCAGGGTCTTTTTGATCTTTATTTAATCTCATAGTTAAGAAACATCTGATGTATTAAAAAAAGATTTAATTTAATTCTCTTTCATTCCTGTGAGCCCTTACTCAACGCAAGTGTTTTGTTTTGTTTTTTTACAAAGTTCGTTCTTTATTACATTAGTTACAAGAATGCAGATACATGGCTATTACTAGCTTAAACAATAACGATAACTGAGTAACACCTAGAGCACAGCGGCAGTATGACGTCTTTCTGCTCTCCACCGAACTTGTTACTGGAAAGACTTGCACATTTCACTTCAGATCTATTGTTGTGTTAGCTCACTGTTTTCTAGAATCTATCTCATTAAGGGCATGTTGGGTTGATGGCCATGTCCTGTGGAAGAAACATTTACATTGTATCATTTTAATCAGTTTTGTCTAATACGATTCTGAGAAAGGCGCAGTGTGCAGATGTTAGTGTGAATAGCTCTTTCAGTTCTCAGCGTGGACATTATAAACAGTATAACCTCAAATACCACTCAGTGGCATGTTGTGTAGGAATGTTCAATAGAGAGGGCAAAGCAGGTTAATTGCAAACCAAATGACTGCAAGCTAGTTCCTGTCTTCAGTGTAATTTACTAGTTATTTTCCTCTTGTAGAGTAATTACCAGGCCTGTGTGGTTGAAAGGGTAGAGGTTTCTTCAATCTACTGATCTATCACTCAAACAGGCGGTCTCAAAGATGTTTGTGCTATTGACTTCTGGTTTTATTACTTATGTACAATACCTAATTATGTTTAATGTATGGATCCTGGTATGAACTTTATAAATTATCAATCATTAAGACTAGATAGATAGATAGATAGATAGATAGATAGATTTTGTTATAAATTTAACCTAGTTTGTCTTCTGGGAAACATGTAGCTATCTTCTGTAGCCTCTGAAGGGCAATACTAAATGAAAAATTTAAACTAAAACTAAACTAAAAAGAAAAATGTACATATCTCCATTCTGTTCAAAAGTTTTCACCCCCACGGCTCTTAATGCATGGTTTTTCCTTCTGGAGCATCAGTGAGCATTTGCACCTTCTGTTATAGTTGAGTCCCTCGGTTGTCCTCAGTGTGAAAAGATGGATCCCAAAATCATGCGGTCTTTCTTGGAAAGAGTTCAAATACACAAAAATGCTGGAATGTGTGAAAACCAAAGAATGTGTGGAACCTGAAAGATTTTCGCTGAAGAACAGCAGGCAGTTTAACTGTTCAGGACAAGCAAGGGACTCATGAACAACTATCACTAAACAAAAAAACACAGCTGTGGATCATTCAGGTAAGAACACAGTATTAAGAATCAAGGGGATGTAAACTTTTGAACGGGGTCATTTTTTATAAATTCAACTATTATTTTCTCTTCTGGAATATATGTAAACATCTTTTATGTGAAATTTCTTATTCAGGTCAGTACTAAATAAACAATAACATGCATTTTGTATGATCCCTCTTATTTTGGTTAAATATTTCACATTTTGCAGATTCTGAAAGGGGGGTGTAAACTTTTGACCTCAACTGTACGCATTGTATAATTTCATTTATTACATTAAACTGCCCATTTATAAACTATAGAAAACAATAACTAATCTATTTCACAATTTTGTGTACAGTAAACTCCCTGACTTCCATTTCAGACAAGGTATGGCAAATACAAGATGCAGAAAGAGTGAAGCAATAACAGATTCACCGTGAATAGTCAGTGCTTAAGACTTTAGAAGCAACACACCTAAAGATGCATTTAGAGAAACGAGTGCAGGGATCCGAAAAATTGGTGTCACTTTTCACTCGGAAATAGCCGACCGTCTAACTGTTATTCAAACACGTACGATAAAACACAGTGCCATTTCCTTTAGCGTCACCGTAACACCAGCTGTGATAAATCTAACCAGCACAACTCCCCGTCTCTCTTTACCTTCCCCCCCCTAAAGGAGAAACCTTCAGACATTCCTGCATCTGTTGAAGGTTTTTTTTTTTTTTGTCATGAGAGATTTAGTCTCTTCTCTCCATGCTAACACAAGTTTTCACCCATTCGTCACCCTGTGCCTTATCTCTGGCTATTTCAGTGTTCAGTGGGATCTTTCTACAGCACAGATAATTCCAAGAAATGGCAGCCATCCCATACTATGACTGGGATTGGGGACGATAGATTTCACATCGGTGAAGGACACAGGCAGTCTGCTTTTTCGCCCCATTTATGGGTTCTGTAATTTAGAGAGCCGCACCGTTACCGATCACACTCTGACGTAGCTTCTTCAAGGGCAAAGGGATGCATTGCATCAAAGTTTGCCACAAGGCCACTATAGACTGAAACAGAATAGTTTATTGATAGCTATTGGTGTTGAATATGCAATTCTACACTTGAAGACGTCTGTGTAGACAATCTCAAACTAAACGACAATTACAAATAAACCAAAAACATATGAACCAGCATACAAGAACCACCAAGTCAGTAGCTGAGGGTATACAAGTATGGAAAAGGATGCTGCCATGTTGCTCCCAAGTTGAAATACAAAATGATTTATTAATAATTAATTATTATTAATTTATAAAGCAACAAGTAAATGCCAAGTGGTGTACTGTATGATTATTGGAGTATAGGCCATTTATACATTTGAGATACACAGAATAATCGGTCACACTTTATCAAATTCTTGCTATTAACAAATTATTAACAATGACTTTTGTCTTAATAAACTACTAATTTGCTGCTTATTAATAGCTAGTAAGGTAATTGTTAAGTTTAGGTATTGGGTAGGATTATGGATGTCGAATATGCTCATGCAGAATATGTGGTTTTTAAGTACTAATAAATAGCCAATATGTTAATTATAGGCATGCTAATAAGCAACTAATTAATACTGAGAATTGGTTCTGGTAACACTTTCTTTTAAGGTGTCTTTGTTACACGTTACACGCACTTACTGTTATAATAGCAATTAATTATGCATAATTACATGCAAGTAACCATAACCAAACCCTAATCCTAACCTTATAGCAGTGTTCGAATTGAGGGGGGTCCCGGACCTCCCATAAGCATTAAGGGATAACACCCAAAAAATATACTTGGGGGGGGGGGGTCCCCTGGCTTTTCAATATAACTATAATACTTGAAACATGAAACTAGTGAAAATGAAAATGAAAAAAGATTTGATTGCTGTTTTAAATTTAGACCTGCTAATGTTACATCGTATTTTATTTTTATGCGTATGTACAGCGTTGCTTATCATAACCAATTACACATGATTCTGTTGAGTTTAGGATTACAGTGGCCAATCAGAGGCGGTCAGATTAGTCATCGCTGAATTTTGTTCAGACTGAAACTTGCGAATTCTCTCATCATAAGCAACAAAAGTGCAGATGTACCTACGATAAAAGTAAGAGATTAATTTATCATACAGATTATAAGAGGAGTTATGAGTGCTTAAACACTAGCTAGACTGACTGTGCTCATTTATAGTGTGTTCTTTCACTGCATGATTCATTCTGAAGAAAAATGCATTTAGAATGCTCCCAGAAATCAAGACATGGGGGGAGAAAATGTGTATATTTATATAATTTCTTATAGTTAATCAATATCACACAAAGAGCGCCATTTTTCCACAAAAATCACAAATGTGATATTGATTTTATTCAACAGTTCAATAAACAAGAAGTTGATAGACTTACGTTTTAGACACTATATTGAATATTTTTGCTCTAATTCGCCGACAAAAATGGATCCAAACAAAGCCACAGCGTTGTTTTGCGTCTCTGAGCAACATGACGGTGTTTCGTTCCTGAATGAATCAACCGTTTAAATGATTCGGTTCAATTGCAATGACTCACTTATTAATAGTGAATTGCTGCCACCTACTGGAAGCTTTAATTTCACATTTAAAGTACCTTTTCATTTTTTTCATTTAAATAATTTCAAATATCAGTATTCAATGTTTTAGGATTAAAATATCAAAACATTATTTATGCATTTGTAACTGCAGGTTAAATGCATTTATGTCCTGCATTAAACAGCGTGTAAATACATCTAAATGCCTCTTCAAATGCAGCTTCTGTGTTTCCTCTGCATTGCAAAGATGAATTTTGTTGATAATGATTTTATTTGTTTGGTAACAGCCCCAAATATCTTATTATTCTATGACTGAGCAAAATATAATGCACGCTTCTAGAAAAAAGGCTTTATAAAGGTAAAAATGTCCATAAAGGGTAAAAATCAAGGTAAACTTGTTGGAAAAGATTATTTTCTGTCACTGCTGTGAACTGACCACTCAGAATATGAAGAATATCAAAAACTTTAGGAGTCAGCTGTCCAAGGCAGTCCTGCAGCGCAACACACTCAGCAAAATATTGCCTTGAGATATAATTTTTTGTCTATATCGCACACCCCTAGATATTTAATTCTTCTTTGCTTAATGATTGTTTGGTGCACATAATTCACAGATCATCGTAAAATAAGCTTTTATCTTAGAATTAGGTTTTCTCAACGATCATGAGGACAAGACAAAAAATATGAATCATTTTATAACGTTTAATTTATTAAATTTTATTTATTTATTTTTAAAGGGGGGGGGACCCCCCAAGAGCTTTGACACAATTCAAACACTGCCCTATATAGTACGTACATATATTTAATTAGTATTACTCGGTACTTAAATGTATAATTACATTTTAACAAGGACACCTTAAAATAAAGTGTAACCTTGGTTCCTATAGTTAAAGCAGTAACCGAATAATCTTGTATGATTTTGTGCAGATATGTGCAGCATTTTCCTTTGATTTTTCCAACATAGAACTAAATTGATTGTATCATTATAACACCTGGCTAAACTAAGAATTCAAATGGGCAGAAAACATTCTTCAAAAGTAGAACATTTAAACAAATAAGCAGGTGTTCACTGTTGTTTTCCCGCATCTCTCGACAGAAACCCAGAGACAAACTCAACATTTTTTTCCCAAATCTTTTTTCTCATTTCCAATTTGTTTATCTCATCAGTTGTGAACGTTTAAGCCCCCCCCCCCAACCCTCTCAGTGATTTAGACTATATTGTGTAATTTGACGCCAAATTAAAGTCTCCTCACAAACTTGTGATGGAAGTCTCCAAGGCTACCGTGTGTATGTAGGAAAAAACACTTCAGCTGAGAAACTTTCAAGGTGTATACCAGTCTGTAACATATATAAAGAAAGGGCCAACATCATTTGTTAAAATAAAATTGCAAGTTAATCCAATAAAGTATGTTAGTTTTTAATTTAAGTAACACATTAATATAATTTTACATTATAATGGGCATTCTGTTGTGTGATTATTATTATTATCATTAATTAATTAATTTTATTTTATTTTATTTTATTTTATTTCTATCAGAACCGACTGAAAATGATCAAAGCCACAACACAACAAATGTTTCTCTGTGTCACTGTGTCAAATGCACAAAGGTTTCTTTGTGTCAAACGCACATAAAATGCTTATGGATTATTATTTTAATATCAAACCCAGACATAGGATGCCTACATTTGTCTTGGGTAAAAGGTAATCGTAAAGCTCAAAACGTTATTTGTATTATTATTATTATTATTATACTTTATTTTAAGGTCCAATTCTCGCTATTAATAAACCATTGACTATGACTTTTGCCTCAATAAACTCCTAATTTGCTGCTTATTAATAGTTAGTAAGATAGTTGTTAAGTTTAGGCATTGGGTAGGATTAGGGATGTAGAATATGTTCATGTAGAATATGTGCTTTATAAGTACTAATAAACAACAAATATTTTAATAACAGGCATGCTAATAAGCAACTAGTTCATAGAGAATTGATCCCTATACTAAAGTGATAACCTTATTATCATTATTATTATTATTATATTTTCAATATAGTAGGAGGTATCTGGGAAACTTGTTGGATGACAATAACAAACTATGCAATTGCATGTGGTTTAATTAGTGGTGCAGTTCATTAAAACTCCCTCTTTAATAAATGTTATACCTGATTGCTTGATTAAAATGTTATTTTATTTCGCAAATTCATTAAGTCAACTATCCATCATATAAATCACCACTACTGTCCTGTATAGCTATTGCACATAACAGATAAAATCATTTAATTACACCTTTCAGCATGTTTAATCACTGAAACTCCCTCATCCTGATTACAGTTGAAACGCATAATTGATTAAACATTACTGAAAGAAACACTGTCCATAATTTTCTAGAACAGATGAACAGATGTCCATTTTGAGTACCACATGCTAATAAAGCATGTCACATGTTTTTTTTTTTTGTTGTTGTTGTTTTTTTATTTTTAATTTTTTTGTAATGAGCAAGAAAATGCATGAATCCAAATATTCCCACCTCGCAATTAACTGATTCTCTGCTCGTTTCCCGTCTGATGCTGCAGTGTTATGGGATAATTAGACAGAAAGAGGACCGGCCCTGACGAGAGCTTTATTAACGTGCGAGAGAGTGATGGCAACACATCTTTTGGCCACTGAACGAAATGAGATGAAAATTGCTCTAGCCTGGGGGGAGCTGCAGGAGGGTCGGCTCCGTGCTGGGTGGGCAGTGGAGGAGTAAAGCTGGCATGCCGGTCTCGCCTCATCCATCTCGTCCTGTCCCGTGGGACCCCTAACCCCAGGCATTGTTTTAATCACCACAGAGGTATCTCCTTATCCTCCTTCCTATGGTTTTTCCCACCTGCCTCCCGTCTCTGTCCCTTGTCAAGCATTATTCAGTGTCTTGTTTAAATTTGTGTGCATTTTTGCATTTATCCCTTGCTGCCTCTGTTATCTCTACTTTGCTCCCTCCGCTCAACTTGAGACATGAGGCATCCCAGCAGAATGCCAGTTTAAATGCCATCTGAGAGCAGAGTGTCGTGCCTTCTGTCAGATGGCATGTATTATTCAGAGAGAGCAAAAAGGCAGGCCTGGCCTGCTCACACACTTAACCAACTCTTATGTCCGTTTTTCAGAGTGTGAGTAACTGAGAAAATGAATATTTTTGTAGACTACAGCTGCTTTAATGTGCAATTTCCTTAGCAATTCTAAAAAAAAAAAAAACTTTCTACTGTATGAATTGTTAGTACTACAGTATAAAATCTTTATTTTAAGGTGTCCCTGTTACACGTTACATATACTTATTATTATAAAAGCAATAAATTATGCATAATTGCATGCAAGTAACTCTAAACCAAACCCTAATCCTAAGCATTTCATTTGTGTCTTTGCATACTCCTGGTGATACTTAGTGCTGCAGTGTAGTGTAATATATTTCTCATATCTTGTTTCTGAATAAATTGCCTTTGGAGAGCAGCATGCATTCTTTAAATCTTTTGCAATGCTTCCACGGAAAATGCTGCTCTTTGTGAAATGTTATGGTGGTCAGTTTAAAGACATGAATCAATAACTCAGTACATGTCGTTACCTAGCAGGGGTAAATGATTACCATTAGTACTCACTGTGGTACTCGCTTTAATGACACAAGCAAGAGAGGTTCAGACTCTAAAGGTGAAAACAAACCAGTGAAATGGAGCTTGGATTTGGATATGTGTGGAAATGTAAAAAAAAAAAAAAAAAAAAAAAGCTTAAATGAGACTACTGTCAAACCAAACTAAAAACACTGTTTTATGTATACATATGATGTGATATAATGCCAAAAACTTTAAAATATTTTTGTGATTCAAGTCAGAAATTACAATTCAGTGTTTTGCATTTAAATTGCTCATATATGCCACTATGAAAAAAGCTATTTGTATGCTTCACTATACCCTAATATCGTGGTACAGATACAGAAATACAAAAGATCAGAACGCTAACGAGAAACCATTGAATCTTGAAGTAAAAAGCAAGATGGGTTTAGTAGTATATCGAGATGAAACTTTTTTTTCTTGCTCATCTTATATATAATGGCAGCTTCTTCAGGGAGCTGGTGCTGGTGTGAGGTTGTCTGAAAGCTGAGTGGAATGGATTCAGGTTCTTACAGACCACCTTATTGATCTTCTCTAAATGTTAGAAAGAAATAGAAAAATTTAAGTCTAAGAGAACTAGAAAAAGTTGAAGAAAGATCGAAACAAAGACGAGAAATTATTAAGTGAGTTAACTAAAAGGCCTATATCTTGTTGAACTTCTCATTGTGTTAGAGGGGCTGAGACTTCTCATCAATGTGCTACAAACAAAACTTGGCAAACCACACTCTTAAGATCATTCCACAGACCACAGAACACGGCGATAGCAGCGCCAAGGTCATAGGTTTGATTTCCAGGGAACACATATCGATTCTGGCTTGAATGAACTATAAGTTCCTTTGGATAAAAGCATCTGCGTAATGCACAAATCTAATTTACATTATTTAATGATGGAATAACATCCATTTCCCAAACTAGCATGTGGATATGAAGTGGAACACAAACCGATTATAAAGTGTAACTTAAATGCATTATTACAAAAGCTGCCATGTTAAAAGTTTTTAAAAAAAAAAAAAAAAAAAAAAAACTTTTGTCAAGGAGATTGTCTAATTAATATGAAATGTATATAAAAATGCTATGGAAACTGAATCTTTCTGAGGTGTGAAAGCAATTAATCAAGGATATTAAATTATAATTCAAGCATTATTAAAGCTATACCATACGTCAGTTGCAATTAGTTGTGTTAAAAAAAAGTTGCTATGTTTATCAGAGTAATAATTTAAAGTTTGTCATGTAAAAGCATTAGTCTCAGAATTAGTGCACATTAATTAAAATGAATTAACATCTATCAATTTATTTGATTACACTTTATTTTAATGTGTCCTTGTTACAGTGTAATTATACATTGAAGTACTGAGCAATATTAATTAACTGCATGTACTTTATGTATGATTATGTATGACCAAGTAGTAAGTACAGTACGTATAAAATGTGTAACAAGGACACCTTAAAATAAAGTATTACCATTTATTTTGTTTCACACTGTGTCTGATGAACTGGGCGAAAAGGAGAAAGATATGTTGAGGTGATATTAATAAACTTACATTTGGTTTGAAGCTGAGAACAGAATCCTGAGAAGGTCATTGGAATGTAGCAAAAGTATATCTTAAATCTCAGGTCAAATTTATTTAATTTTATATATATTTTAACAAAATCTGCAGGTAGATGCAGTATATATGCCTTTCTATTTGGGGGAAAAAACAAAGGGGAAGATGGGAAAGAATGGAAGATCAGGCAAACAAGGTGAAGGTCAAGCTAGCAATATGAGCAGAAGAGCAGAAATTGGCTTCTTGGCACAAATGTCTAAAATCCTGTTACTGCTTGGGCTAGTCAATCCTCTTTATTGATTTGTTAGTGCCATTGTATGGTTTTAGAGTGAAGAGTGCAGGACTCACTCAGTAAGAATAAAAGAAACGGTTGAAGAAGAAAAGAAAACAGCGCTGTCCTGGTTTCTCAAAGACCAGCATGTGTCTCAAAAATATATGATTGTTACAAGGCCATCACAGAGCTTTAGGAATAATAGAACATAATAGAAATAAGCTTCAGAAATAATAATGCACACAGAACATCATTTAGTTAGAGATTTCCAGAGAAACATTTAATTGATATTCAGCTGCCATCTCTGGCATGATAACACGTACATTGTATTTAATTGAATAACTCTCACTACACATGCAGTCCTTTAAATATCCATGATTCCTTCATGGTATAAATAATAAATTATTTTAATAATTTTTTAAAGATCGAATTTAAAATGCATGTGCAGGTTGGTAGAAATGCACTCTGTGTATTAATTTTAATTTTTATTTTATTTTATTTTATTTTTTAATTAATTTATTTTATGTTTATTTGTTTGTTTATTTGTTTATTTATTTTTTTAAACTTTATACCATTTGCAAGAAAACTTAAAAAAGAGTAATATCTTCTCTTTTTTTCTCTCATCTTTTAAGAAACTTCTTCTATGATATAATTAACTTTTTCTCTGCATATTGGTTCCACCAAGTAACTACATGATTTTGCTGCCTTTTTTAAAAAATATATTATTAAGCAATAAGCAGTTTTGTTAAAATACTTAATAATAAATAATACAACATAAATAATAAAATACAATTATTAAAATATTAGTAGTAGTAGTTTTCTTTTCAAGAAGTTTGGGCCTTTGCCATATTAAAACAATTGTATAACTTTTTTATGCCTGCCAAAAATGAATATATAATATTAATTTTAATACATAAATGAAAAACATGCCCATCATAAAAGAGGTGTGCATTTGAGTGTAGTTTTATATAAATTAGGACAAGACTATTGTATTATTTATACAGTACCCACATCCTCATGTTCACAATCACAATCAATCCAGATGGACAAAATTAACCATCCTATATTTACTTCTCTTACAACCTGTTACACTTGGAAATATGTCACATTACAGATATGTCATTTTAAGTTTCAGAATTGCAATCAAGTCGTATACGCCAGAGGAGTCTGTTTTTCTTTGAAAGCAAAGTGATTTTGAATGAGAACTACTTCCAGTGGGAGACTCAGTCACCCCCGTCCAGTCTGAGAGGTCCACCCCTCTGGGCAAACGTCCCATTGGCACATTACACATGCCGGAGGATGTGGAATGAAAAAGGATGCGGGAGCCAGTGAAGAGCTGTGGAAGCTTAAACAAAGAGGCTCTTTCTTGAGTTGGGAAGTTCCTGCCATTTTCACCCTGCAATTTCATTGAATATCACACAGTGAAAACACCTGGAGATATGAGGCAATTTTCCTCTCCAAAGACCATTCTGTGTTCTTAAACATGGCCATTACTGCTCAGAATTTTGAGTTTAATCATAAAAGGCATCCCGGAGCAATGAAATTGGTGTGAAATTAACAATAAGCCCTTAATTATCTCATCTCGGAAGCGAAGTCAAATCTTGATAGAGCCCGCTTTTTCGTTTGGCAAGTGCACTTCCTGTTCACACCACCCAAGGCAACCTTAAATTCCATTATTAATTATTTGAATTTTGGCACAGTCGTAAAGTTCAGGCACACACTGGATTGATTTAATCTTCTTGTCCACACTCATGCCAGCACGATTAAGATGGAAACGATAATACAGCCATCTCTCTCAGAAATTAACTAATTAGGAAAAACAGCAATGGCACAGACATGCCTATTATAGGGGATAAGCAAGGGATAAGGAGAATATCCAACCCGTCTATTCCAGCCCAGAGTCCACTGGATTCGGAGAAAATTACAACTTCCAGTGTACCCCCGAGTCTCTGAAGATATAGAGTGTACATCACCTCTTACATCCCTGAAATTCAGCTCTGACCTGCAGTTTCTGAACCTCGGTGGGGAACCGTGGCAGCCCCATGCGGCCCGCTCTTGCTACAATGAAGAACAGATAACATCTGCACTCGACTGCCAGTACCAGACAGATGGTGAACAAGGGAACAGGCGGGTGGAGGGGGGAGGAAACAGTAGCACGAGATTCGGTTTACAGGGCCAGCAGCCTTTCCAAGCAAAACAGTTTTACCTGACGCAAGAGAGAACCATCAAACTTATCAGCAGTGCTTTTCATGTCATCAGCTAACAGCAGGAGTGAGGGATATCTTGATTTCAGAGGGAAAACACGACTGGAGCCAATAGCTGCTCCTCTAGATTATGTGGTTTAAAAAGAGATTCCACAAGAGCTAAAAGCAAAGCAATCTGAATAGCAATGTAAAAACTAAAGGACTGTTTCTATACATGATTCCAAGAAGAGTCAACACAGATCAATGATGAGAATGAGAAACTGGCAAGGGTCATTTTATCTGGGAAGTAAGGGAGCCGGTGCCTCCAAGAAGAAAAAAAAAAAAAAAAATTATAACCACATTTTGATTACAGCTGAGGTCAAAAGTTTACATCCTCCTTTCAGAATCTGCAAAATGTTAATTATTTTCTATTAAGAGCCGGGGGTGAAAACTTTTGAACAGAATGGAGATGTGTCAGTTTTTCTTATTTTGCCAAAATTTTTTCATCTCATTTTTTTTTTTTTTTTTTAGTAGCTACTGCCCTTCAGAGGCTACAGAAGATAGTCACATGTTTCCCAGAAGACAAAATAAGTTAAATGTACCTTGATCTTCAAATTCAAAAAGTTTTCACCCCCCATCTTAATGCATGGTTTTTCCTTCTGGAGCATTAGTAAGCATTTAAAACTTCTGTAATAGTTGCATATGAGTCCATCAGTTGTCCTCAGTGTGAAAAGATGGACCTCAAAATCAAACAGTCATTGTCAATTACAGTCAATTTGTGGGACCTAAAGGATTTTCTGAAGAACACCAGGCAGTTCAGGATAAACAAGGGACTCATGAACAACTATCAAAAAAAAAAAAAAAAACACAGCTGTGGATCATTCAGGTTACATCCGCTTAAGAATTAAGTGGATGTAAACTTTTGAATGGGGTCATTTTTTTATAAAATTGACTATTATTTTCTCTTGTGGACTATATATAAACATATTTTATGTGAAATATCTTATTCAGATCAGTACTAAATAAACATTAACATGCATTTTGTATGATCCCTCTTATTTTGGTAAAATAATTAACATTTTGCAGATTCTGAAAGGGGGGTGTAAACTTTTGATCTCAACTTGTAGTTATTTTTTTAAGCAATACTGAATATCAAATATTAAAAAAAAAAAAAAAAAAAAAGTAATCATGATGGGACTTTTCAAACTTAGTTTGTTAACACGCATACTTGAACACCCAAATTATCATTTTGGGTTCTTATGTGGTTCGTTTACACTGTGAACACCAAAAGCATTGAGGTTGTTCCCTTTCAGGCTCACTTTAACTGAACTGGGTTTGGTTGAATTGTATTATATGTGAAAACGCAGATGTCTTAGAGCTGTTTAAATACTGAACATGACAATGGTCAACACACACAGACACAAAGTTGACCAATCAAGCTTTCTGCAATCCAGTTGGCACAGTTGGAAAAAAAGCAAGTTGTGTGACCAAAATCACAGCTATAGCAGAACTACTGAAGTCTTCTCAGGGGGCTTTGCTATGCCAAGTGAAAAAAGGAATAAATAAATAAACAAACAAAAGCCTTTGTTAGCAGCATAGTTTTACACTGAACAAAAGCTGAATCAAAAACCAAACCCCAGGGAACCTTGCTCCAGTAATGAGGTTACAGTTCCAAACGGTCTCTACCCAAGTGGTCGACACAAAGTCAGAACTCACCCACTTCACAGTCTTTCCTCCAAGAAGCACATACACCCTAGGGAAAGCATTGCTTTAGCGCAGGAATGCTTTTTTTCATACTGCAATCTGTTTAATATGCATAAACATGTGCCTATAATTGTTTGGAATAATTGTCCCACATATTCTTAATCACTCAACCTGTTAGCATGTTCTGTTTGTGTGTAGGAGGCATGCTTTTTGATTTCCCTGAAGAGTGTAAACACTGTGGCTCTGTGGTGCTTTCAATGTTGTTCTGTCTGATTAGACCAATAATGTATATATCATCTAAAATATGTGGAGAGGGCTGTTTGTTAGAATTCTCATGTATACCAATTAGCAATAATGGATTTGCTTGCATTTAAAACCTGATAGACTATTCCTTTTGCTACATGAGGAAAACTGCCATAAAGTGCATGTTGAGTGCATAAAGTGTCCAATATTCCTCAATTTGGGGCAGTCTTGGCCTAATGGATAGAGACTCAGACTTGTAAACCGAAGGTCACGGGTTCGAGTCTCAGGCCCGGCAGGAATTGTCGGTGGGGGGAGTGAATATCCAGTGCTCTCTCCACCCTCAATACCACGAGACCCTTGAGCAAGGCACCAAACCCCCAACTGCTCCCCAGGCGCCGCAGCATTGGCTGCCCACTGCTCCGGGTGTGTGTTCACGGTGTGTATATGCGTGTTGTTCACTACTCACTGCTGTGTGTGTGCACTTGGATGGGCTAAATGCAAAACACAAATTCCGAGTATGGGTCATCATACTTGGCCACACGTCACGTCCTTTCCTTCCTTTTCCTTATTTTTTGGGTTAAATTAGTGCATCTCCTGGGTATTTGAAGTGTACTTCTTCTTGTTGGAATTTCCAATGCAAATACACTATTCAAACTATACTATAAAATGGCATAGAATAGTGCATAAGTACACAAATCAAAATGCACCATTGGTCTGAACTATGACAAATGAAGGGAATGTGTTTGGAAAACCTGTGTGGTCACAATCATTGTTTTTTTAGCAATTGTGATTGTTGCCTCCAGTGGTGAATAAATGACACAATGTGGCTTTAAAGCTTGGATCAATGCATTTCTATCTACTGTATTTGCTGCTGTCAAGAGCTTTTCTGCTCCATGTTTAGGGAGTGTCAGTGGGGTCGGGTGAGCCCTGGAGCATTTCCAAACCTGCACTTTCCCTGCAGCAATATATGTAAGATTAGCTTCACTGGATATGTTTCAAGGAAAACTTCTACAGCTGTATTATGAAATGTTATAAATAAATACTGATTCAAACTGAGAAATCCAATAAGCAAATCAATGATAAGATCGATAAACTATTTAGGGGCCCCAATTTTGTCCCATGAGCTCTTCTATTGACTTAACCTCAGCTAAAAACCTCACAATCCAATATGAGTGTTATTAGAGCTGTGTCTCCAGCCGACAGCTTTACCAGATTACCAGATTATTTTAAAAGAAATGAATACTTTTATATAACAAGGATGCATTAAATTGATCAAAAGAACAGTAAAGACTAGTTTGTTATACTTTCTACTCATCACATAATCCTGAAAAAATAAATAATAAAAATAAATGTTTCTTGAGCACCAAATTTCCATATTAGGATGATTTTTGAAGGATCATGTAAGGATCATTATTTATTTGTGACCCTGGACCACAAAACCAGTCATAAGGGTCAATTTTTAGAAAATCAGATTTATACATAATCTGGAAGCTGAATAAATAAGCTTTCCATTGTTGTATGGCTAGTTAGGATCGGACAATATTTGACCGAGATAAACTATTTGAAAATCTGGAATCTGAGGGTGCAAAAAAATCAAAATACTGAGAAAATCCCCTTTAAAGTTGTCCAAATGAAGTTCTTAGCAATGCATATTACTAATCAAAAATTAAGGTTTGATATATTTATTGTAGGAAATTTACTAAATATCTTCATGGAACATGATCTTTAATTAATGTCCTAATGATTTTTGGCATAAAAGAAAAATCAATAATTTTGACCCATACAATGTATTTTTGGCTATTGCTATAAATATACCCCAGCGACTTAAGACTGGTTTTGTGGTCCAGGGTCACATTTTATTTTTTTCCCCCAGCTCTGACTAAAAATAACTTTTACTACTGAAATCTAATAGCAACACATGCACTTGCAAACTAGCTGCCCACATACTGGTGGGCGTGGAAACTCATAACTCCTCATAACAGGATTGAACAAATTTCATGTCAGCCAATTCTCAATCAAAATTCAGTTTAATCAAAACCAGCCCAAATGGGTGTGAAAATGTCCCATCTGGCACCACTGCTGACAGATGAATTCAGCATGCTTGTCATTCTGTATTTGACTTATGTATGTGTTATGAGAGAGTCACTGTGCTACGATATCATTAACCAAGACATTGGCTGTTCTATGAGGCACAGGTCTGGCACAGATGAAAATGGTCTATTAAATGCCAGTTAACTAACATGGTCTAGCATCCACATAATGATGCAAAGTCACAAACTGCTTTACCCAGCTGGTAATTCTCAGTTTTTGTTGATCATAATTTGTTTAACAGTACTACATTCCATTCAAATGTTTACTTCTGAAATTGACAATTAAGCTGATTACAGATGTTTTCAAAGGTAGTGTTTGGGTGGGCGCAGATGGTGTTGAATGGCTTCTGCCATATCATGCATTGATGTTTCTGTTCTGGGAAATTTAAAAAGGTCTCTATTGAAATGTGGCTGCCACTACAACTACTTCATATATTTTGGCAGACTTGTTAACGTCAATGCATTACGATGTCAATTATGAGCAGACAGATTAAGCAGTAAAGTCAGAACAGAGAAAATTACATCAATTCATATAAATGTGACTGAAAGAGTGTGAAAACAAACCTTTGAAAAACAGCAGGAGTGACACGTGGAACCACATTACTGGAGTATGCCTTTAATTTGCTAAATTGATAGAAATCACATTATTTGCTGCTTTCTTCACAAGTACGGAAGTCTGTGAGCGGAGTGTTTTTCTGGTTGTTTTCTCGCCAAGTGTAATTAACTAATGAAGATATGTGCTTAAAGCTAAGAGTCGGTTTCCTTATTTACATGTGCCATGTGGTGACATCTCCACCTCATTTTATTAGCTCTGTCAATGTATAGTACATTGCCATTAGAAAAATGTGACATTTTGCCCTTAAAAAAAGCTTGTAATGCATCGCTGGCCTTGGAAAATGGTTCTATTCTGTTTAAGTGATCTGACTCAAGCCCTGTTACACTTGAAATTAACATTAATATCCATAACTTATCGGGTCATCTGATAATACAGTAAGTGGTCAGCAAAGAACCTACCATTAGCATGCATTTCTAGCAGCCACCACCCATGATATGGCCATTTGCATTCTAAGATGCAAGGTACTGCTATAAAATCTCATTATCATCCAGTCCAGTACGTGATCATGCTGTAGGCGTTATTAACAGTCGCTGAGGGAGGCAGCAATTTTGGGGGTGCCATGCCACTGTACACGCGTATAATAAAACGCCCACTACATTCCTCTCGCTCAACCATTCTACCCGTCCTTCTCATTGAAAAAGAACTGTGACCTAGCGGCTAACTCTAAGCAGCTCCCCGTTCTATACTTGGCTGCCCCTCTCACTTCAGCTGCTATCAGTATGTGCCACAGAAACAGGATAAGCGGCCTACCTCTTTATCTGCTAGAAGCCAGTACAGGTCAACTTAGTCAAATCACAAAATAAAATTGGCCCCATCTGCTTAAATGCATCCACTGATAGTAAAGTTGTGATTTTAATTGGTTTGTTAAAATTTTGTAAAGTTTTATGCAGTTTTACAACTTTGTCACCTTGAGAACACATCATAAACTCAAAAATCCTAAAATGATTGCAAAAATTATTTAAACAACTTTACAGTTGAAATAATGCATAACTGTAAAAAACTTTTTAGAAATCATAAGTTTTACATTTTGCTTTTACAGTAAATTCTCCAAAAACTTAACATAACCTCACCATAAGCTTGATATATGTACTTCAGTGCTGTGGTGTAGTATATACACACATATACACTCACAATATCATACATATATCTTATGATACTATACCAGCTGAAGTTTCACATATCACGCAGTATCACAATACCATGCAGTATTGTGTTAATTGCACAAAATGAACTGAATTTTCATAGATACATAGATGTAAATGACAACAGACCAGGATTTCCTAAAACTGACATTAGGTGGCAGCAAATCTTAATGACTGAGTCACTGAATCATTTATTCAACTGATTCATTCAAAAATGAATCAAGTGACTGTTTTTATGAATGGTTCAGTGAATCATTGATTCTCCTCATTTATTCAGAAATGAAGCAAACAGCACCCATATCTTGTGAGCAATATATAAATACACATAATTAATTTATAATGATAAAATCACATTATAAGTATGAATATGATTGATGAGAACATTGATGAATTATCGCAAAGATGATTCCATAAACTAACCATTACACCTGAGCTAGAAGTGGACAAACGAGCAAAGGATGAACTGAGAGAATGCATTTTATATAAAGGTGTTTGAGACTTATAACATCCGTTTACAAAATACAGTGACATCATTTTGAATCTTTAGTATCGGAATATTACCGTGCAAACATAACACCCATTTTTACTTGTGGTAATCATCATAATTTTACCACAAATGCTATTGCTTTAGCAATACAGCAATGAACAGAGTCCAAAGATGCCCAGTCACTCATTTTTTAACCACATTTTGAGGTAAAATGAAACCAATGACCATTGTTTCCTTGTGCATCCCAGACAACAAAGAAGGACAGCAGAGAAGTTTGCTTTAATTGCCCCTATTATGCCATTTTTAAGGTTCCTAATATTGCTTTGGGAGTCTCCTTCAATAGGTTTACATGCATGCAAGGTCTTTAGTTTTCTCAAAATATGCATTTAATATCACCTCTTTTCCAGTGATTCTCAAACGATTTGTTCAAAGCAGTTCTAAGATTCAGTCTCTCTAAACCCCTCCTTTATCGAGTCTACTCTGCTCTAATTGGTCAGATGGCCCAGTCTGTTGTGATTGGTCTACCGAGTACAGCGAATGTCAGAAACGATACTCCCAATGCTTGATAGACAATATAAACATCAATTATTAATCATACTTACGGTTTGTGATTCAGTGGAGCCAGCTGGTGCAAATAAACTGGGTAATGAGCCATCTTTGAAGAGCAAGCATTCTGTGTTAAACCCCCCAAGATTAAAGAAGCAGTCGTCAGTAAAATGACGTGTTTGTGGGCGGGGTCAAGTTGTTCGCAACCGGCCAACGTACAGCATAGGTGGGAATTATGCAAATGTGTAGCCATCACAGAAGTGGGATTCGGATTACTAACAACTCGTTTTGCTTATGTAAAGTCGATTCTTTAGTTTGGGAGACAATAACTTTATTTATTGTGCACTTTCGGCTTTATAACTTTTCAGATCGTTTACATACATATAAAGCTAAATTACACACTGCATGAAAGGCAATATTGGAAATGGCATATTAGGGGCACTTTAAAAGAGTAAAAAAAGAGTAAAGAACAGAACAGAGTACTCAAATTATTAAAACGGTTAAAAAAACAATTTGCAGGTGTAAATGGCAATCTGTCTCGGCTAACCACTTGTGATTAGACCACCCAAAGTGGATGTTAATATCAGGTGTGAACAAGGCTTAAGGGCTTCCTTTATGTCTTATATGATGGCCTGTTTAGATCAGTAGCAGGAAAAAAAGAATGCTATTTCTGAGAGCACCGTGCTGTCAAAGGAGTGGAAATCACAGTGTTTGGGGGGGGGGGGTGCAGGGTGCTTCTCAGAGGTAGGTCTCAATCGCCGCCTCCAAACACTGATTAAAGATAGAGATCACAGCAGGATGGGGAAGTAGAAAGAGCTACATCAAACAACCTTAGTGGTGTGAAACAGGTATGTACTACTTTCTCTCACTTCTTGTCTCACAAACACACTCTCTTAAGCTTTTATCAGCAAGATGAACACAGATGTGGGCTTTGGGCAAGCCATTTTAATTCCTTATTCCTGGTTTAATGAGTTGAAAGGAATTATGCTTGGAAATCGTCCCCGTTTCTATAATATGAACTCGGGCTAAGCAACCCTTCCGTCTTCCCCTCCCTGCATTTCCTGCAGCTGGATCCACATAAGCCCCATGGCTTGATCAAAGCAAAACTCTACAAAAAGAGGGTTATGGATCAAGAAAGGATACATTTAGTAGAGCTCAACATCTGCGGACTGTCAAAGCAGTAGTTGGTGCTCTGACAGGCGCCTGATGCTGTGACATCAAACCTCCAAACGAGCCCAGAAAAGAAGTGATTTAAAAGAAGGCTATTTTACGTATGCATGTATATTTTAAGTACTTCAAGCATGCTTGTGTAAATGTGTGGGGCTGTGGCCTGATGTACAAATGTACCTTGCTTCTTTACCCTTTGCCTACAGTACACCAATGACCAATAAGAAATAATAGCAACTAAAGAGTTCATAGAACCAAACCAAATGTTTTGTAGAAACTTTATAAACAGTTCTGTTCAGTCAGTTCACCAATTTTATCTGTTTCTAAAACAATAAAAAGTTTTTTTATTTATTTTTTTTTTTTAAATATACGCTACTGTTAAAAAGCTTGGGGTCAATACGAGTTTTATGTATGTATGTATTTATTTATTCATTTATTTATTCAGTGACCACGTCACAATACAGACGTTTACAGTGTGACAAAAGATTGAAATGCTGTTCATTTAAACTTTCTATTCAAGTCAATATGAAGTACTCTTAAGTACAATCTTGATACACTTTATTTTAAGTAGCTTACGTCTGTTTACTTACATTTATAATTACGTTGTATAAAGTCTGCAACACATATGTGACAATCTTTTGGTTACATAAGTAGCTGTGTAACAGACTTGGTCTGTTACATATGTGTAAAAGTAGCTGCCTATTACATGTACATAATTACAAACTCTAATTATAGGCTCTTCCAACTCTTTTAACTTAGTTACATGGTAAGTACATTTTATTTCATGTAAGTACAGCAGCTACTACTAAGTACTTAACTAGGTAATTACTCTGTATATGGACACCTTAAAATAAAATGTTACCTTATTTATTTTCCTGCATCACTTATTAATAATTAATATTACTCAGTACTTAAATGCATAATCACACTGCAACAAGGACACCTTAAAATAAAGTGTAAGCTAGATTTTCTTTTCAATAATTTTATAATTTTATTCAGGCATTTTTTTATATCAGGTCAGCTGCATCACCCTTTTATTATGAGTTTCATTTTTAATGCTTTTCTTATTAATTAATCTTGTCATATCAATTAAAAAATGTATTGTCATTGACCTATCAATCAAATGAAGCTTTTCTCTTTTCAGTTTTCTGTGTTTGGCTTGAATCAGCATCACAGTCTGCAAAGATTATTATGTTACTGTCTAATTTCACAATTTCTATAAAGAGAAAAGGAAAACTAAAATGCTTGGCAAAATCATCATTTCAGCCCACGTAAGAGTAATATCCAATCAATTTTCAACATTTTATGAGCATGTTGTGTTTTAAAATCATCCTGTTCACAGAAATATGCTCTTCATGGGGTGTTCTATGAACCTTGTCTCAGCTTGCAACAGTAACCAAGGGTCAACTGCATTTAGCCATTCAACTGCAACTTCCATTTTTGTCCACGATTTCCACCCAGCTGTGCCTTTCTGCATAAATTTTCTTCCGACCCAAACATAATTTCCCAAATGAAACCGTGTTAGCTTGGTCTAAATTATCAATTTGCCCAGTGCACTGTCTGATGTGCCGCGTAACATTAAGATATGGTTTTTTAGCTTGGACAATAGACTTGGCTGCTGACTGCGAACGGAGTGATTACACTAATGCGATGCAATGAACTGTGGAGTCCATGATTCCAGTGCGCGGATAATAATATAGTTTTGACTGACAGCGCAGCGCTTAATGGTGAGATTTGTACAGGATGGTGGAGTCCTTAAATAATTTATCGCGGAGGGCAATGAGGCATGAGGATATGGCGCGTGGCTTTGAGCTGCAAGGGTTTTACCCAGGCAAGGTCAGCATACAGCAGAGACATAAACGACAGTGCAACCAACGCATACAAGAGATGTGACAGAACTCGTAATGTCCTCTGAATGAAGGCGACATGTATGGAATGTATAGTAGAACTAAGAACGTTAAAAAATGAAGTTATGTTATGTTTCTGGGCTGAACTGTGCTGGGAGAATGCGTGTAGTGACGTTGCCACTCAGGATCGTTCACTTGTCTGTTGTCTGACTACTAGTTTTGTTATATGTTTTGTTATATTTAAATATCTTTCTGCTTTAGAACACAAAAAGGAATGTAAGTGTATACAGCGGACTAGGGCTGCTCCCTACTAGTGGACTAACTGTTAGTCTACGAGAAGAGGCTTGGTCGTCCAAACCTTTATTAATCGGTTAATCGCAGAAATGTAAAATTTAAATAAAATGTAAAATGTAAAAATCCACAGGAAGTGGGGAAGTCACGCAGTCCATAATGGACAGATTGTTAAAGGCTGGTCTATGATGTAATACAGCGAGTGAAATCCAAACGCTCGCCTATCATTCATCTACCTCAAATATGGCTTATCATCTGGAAATATGTCAGTAGCAGCAACTTTACATGGCCACTCAATCTAATGTTAACCTAGAAAATGTGTGCTATTCAAGTGCTTGTGCGGAGTGTGGAAGCTGAATAGTAGCGCGCTCAATGCTTGACAGATGGAGGTGTGGGTTGGGTCACTTGCTCTTAAAATACTCCGTCATTTTTGGTCATACTGATAAGAGTAATGCATCTTTCAAATCTGTAAAGACTCTACGTTTATTTGTGTGCACTCACAATAACAACAAAATATTGCACTTTTGTAAAATAATGAAAGCAAGGATGCGCTTTTTTGCTGTCTCTGTCTCTGTGAACTTGTGCGCAAAACTCTGAAACTCTGTGCAGCTATACTTGAGTTGGGGGGTGCCCGTAGCGTGAATACGTATTCAGAAAGGCACGGAAAACAAATAAGGATTGCTAATGGTTGCTGTTACATTACAGTACATACAATTTCACTTACCACATAAATAGAATAAGGAGAGATGACTGAGGACGATGGCGAATGATTTGCAGATCTCGAGCACCACTGACAATCTAATCTTGTAAAATGTGTGGTATTGCCACTCCGCAGTATAACAGAGTATGTGTGATCACGAATATCGAAAGTGAAAGTGAAACTAAAAAGCAACCGTGCATTCAAAAGCAGTTTTAATGCCAGGCGTAATAGAGGCTTCCTGATGCCTGCAATTTATATACAGTATACATTTATATACAGGGGGGAAATCACAATTTTGAAATCTCCGCATCCACACGTAGGTACACAACCATGGCAACGATAATCGCGGAAACAAGCGAAGATGACACAAGCATATTCAAGCAAAAGCCAACACGGATAAGTTGTGTGAAACAAAACAAAATCAACGTTACTAACCTATCAAGAAGAAATAACACAACCTCGGCGTCCGATTCGAGCCCTTCCTGCTCCTTGAGTTCTCTCCACTGCTGGAAAGCTGCTCTGATATTTACGCGAGTCCTACCTCTTGCCTGATCGTAAATCTTCTTTTTAATGTTTTGTTTCTCTGATACTTTCCTCTTTTTTTATCTGCCATCTCTCTCTATCTAGTCGATCTGCTAATATCCGTCCTGTGCACTCAAATTGAGCGCTCTCTTCTCTCTATCAGTACAAGACACGCCCCCTTACTGCTGATTAGCTTCATAAAAATTAATGTTTGCAAATTCAGGTCAGGCACTGCGGTCAAAAGTGTTTTCAAAAATCGCTTAATTGCACGTTTAAGGAGGACGGCAGGCCGGACACGCCACTACTTAGGCTAATGTACATAAATGATTGTTGTAAGGTCTGTTTTGGGTTTTGTTTCAGGTTCTTGTTTTCGTGTCTTTTGTTTTGAAGTTCTGTTGTGGTTCCTGTTTGTGTCGTGCTTCCCTTGCCCTCGTGTCTCTTTGCTGTTGGGTCCCTTGTTCAGTGTGTCATGTTCTGATTGGTTGGCTTTAGTCATGTGTCTTGTTTCCCATTGGTTGTTTCATGTCATGTGACCCTCTCTGTTAACTTTAAGTAGCCATGTTTTTGCTATTGTTGCCTTGTCGTGTATTAACGTTGTAACCTGCTGTCGGTGAGTTTAGTTTATTCATGCCACGTCTGTTCATGCCTTGTCAAGTCTGTTTCATGTCAAGTCTGTTCAAGTCAAGTCTTCGTTTTGGATTATGTTTGGATTTTGGATGTCACGTTTGTAAATAAACTGCACTTGGGTTCATACTACGCTCACCTTCAGTGGACTCTTCGTTACAGAATACACGACCGCTGCAATGAACCCAGCAGTTACACGTCTCCTCTGCCTGCGTCAGGACGGCCGGGCTATAGAAGAGTATGTGGCCGATTTTTGTGAACTTTCTCACTATGTGGATTTTAATGACGTGATGCTTAAAGACATTTTTCGTTCCGGTGTCGACGAACCCCTACGTTCAAGTCTACCAGGGGGAACTATTTGTTGGTGCTGGGCGATACATTGACTTTGTTCTTTGTTGGCTAGGTCACCTCTTGCACAGTAGGAATTGCGGATGAGGCCCTGCAACTGTTCTGTGTCTATCATCTGGCCTGCTAACGTCAAGCCTGCTGTCCAGGCCTGCTGGCGTCACGGCTGCTCGCCAAAGCCTGCTCACCATGTCTGCCAAGCCACAGCTCACTCACGTCATGTCTGCCACAGCAAGACCTGCTAACGTCATGTCTAGGCATGCCAAAGCCTGCTAACGTCCGTCTGCTACTCCGGGACCTTAGCACATCCCAGTTAAGTTAAAGTTTACTCCTGTATCTACCAGTCCCAGTCCTCACATCATATCTGCAATCAGAGTCTGCTAACGTCATATCTCCTACTTTAGGGCCTGCTCATGTCATGCTGGCAGCTTCCCAGAAATTCCTTCTGCTCATGGCTGCCATTCCAAAGGCTTCATGGAAAAGGTAAAGCACCGCTCAGGGCTCTCTTAAGGAAAATGGCTGCCATTTTAGAGTCTCATCATCATCCTCGCCTTTAGTCACTCCCAGAGTCTGCCATCACTTTACCAGCCAGAGCCTGCTCACGTCCACGCTTGTCAAGCCAGAGCCTGCTCGCGTCACGCCGGTCAGCCAGGAATATCTGCTGCAGCGTCCACTGCCATTGGCCAAAGTCTGCAAGTCCGCCTGTCAAGCCAAGAGTCTGGGGCCTGCTCCGTCACGCCTGTCAAGCCAGAGTCTACGGGGCCTGCTCACGTCACGCCTGTCAAGCCAGAGTCTACGGGGCCTGCTCACGCCACGCCTGAGTCCCCGGCCAAGATGGCTGCCACGCCTGAGTCCCCGGCCAAGATGGCCGCCACGCCTGAGTCCCCGGCCAAGATGGCCGCCACGTCAGAGCCTCGTCATGCCACGGCTTTCACCAAAATTTCCCCAAAGGATTTTTTTTGGGGGGGCTATAGTACCCAAGCTCCTGTGGATGCGGAGCTTGGGCCAGGACTGATCGCCAGTGTGATGGACCCACCACTGATGTCGGTGCGAGCAGCTGGCATCCCCAGGGCCTCAGCACTGGCTATCACAGAGACTGTTCCCCTGACCTCAGTGCTTCCTGTAATGGCGGTCGCCATTTTGAGCGTGTGGGCTGCACACTGCTCTCCTGAGGCCTCTCCTGTCCACGAGTCTGCTCCTGAGGCCTCTTCTGTCCACGAGTCTTCTCCAGAGGCCTCGTCTGTCCATGAATCTGCTCCTGTGCCTCCAGAGGTGGCGGCTTCCGCTGCAGAACCTCCAGAGGAGGCGGCGTCCACTGCAGAACCACCAGAGGTGGCTGTTTCCGCTGCAGAACCTCCCGAGGTGGTGGCGCCCACTTATGAACTCATGGTCTGTCTTGTCACGGCCACAGAGGCCGTCCATGAACTCACGGTCTGTCCTGTCACAGCCACAGAGGCTGTCCATGAACTCACGGTCTGTCCTGTCACAGCCACAGAGGCTGTCCATGAACTCACAGTCTGTCCTGTCACGGCCACGGAGGCCATTCCTGAACTCACGGTCTGTCCTGTCACGGCCACGGAGGCCGTTCCTGAACTCACGGTCTGCCCTGTCACGGCCACTGAGGCCGTCCCTGAACTCACGGTCTGTCCTGTCACGGCCACGGAGGCCGTTCCTGAACTCACGGTCTGTACTGCCACGGTCACCGAGGCCCCTGCTCCGCCATGGCTCCCTGCCCTGCCTGCTCCGCCATGGCTCCCTGCCCTGCCTGCTCCGCCATGGCTCCCTGCCCTGCCTGCTCCGCCATGGCTCCCTGCCCTGCCTGCTCCGCCATGGCTCCCTGCTCTGCCTGCTCCGCCATTGCTCCATGCTCCTAGTCCTGTTCCCCTTCACGGGCCTGGCCCTCCATCCCTCCCCCCATTCTGCCTCTGCTCCACCTCCCTCCTGGACATTTTGGGGTCTGTTTTGGTTTTTGTTTCAGGCTTCTGGAGCCGCCTTTTTTGAGGGGGGAATATGTAAAGTCTGTTTTTGGTTTTGTTTCAGGTTCTTGTTTTCATGTCTTTTATTTTGAAGTTCTGTTATGGTTCCTGTTTGTGTCATGCTTCCCTTGCCCTCATGTCTCTTTGCTATTGGTTCCCTTGTACAATGTGTCATGTTCTGATTGGTTCCCTTGTTCTTTGTGTCATGTTCTCATTGGTTGTTTCATGTCATGTGACCCTCATAGTTTTCTATAAGTTGCCATGTTATTGCCTTGTTGCCTTGTCGTGTATTAATGTTGTTATCTGCTGTCGGTGAGTCTAGTTTGTTTCATGCCATGCCAAGTCAAGTCTTCATCTGTTTGGATTCTGTTTGGATTTCACGTTGTAAATAAACTGCACTTGGGTTCATCGCTACGCTCGCCTTTAGTGAAATCTTTACATTAATACTCTATTTACTGATGTCGCCTTTCGTAAAGACAGTGAGGGGGACGGATCGGGTCACTATGAATCTGGGGGGGGTCATGTCTCCCCCCGTCCCTACTGCCATCTGCGCGCCTGATACAGGCGCATCCACTACTGCGGAGATGACGAGTCAGTGTTGCAGACTTCTTTTAAGTCAAAAACAAAGTTTAACAATAAATTATTAAGATGTTAGTGCATCCTCCTATCTATCTATCTATCTATCTATCTATCTATTTCCATTTTATGAGTATGCTGTGTACTAAAAGCATGCTGTTCACAGAAATATTATATTAATTCCTGTGGTATGTTTTATACCTAGTCTCAGCTTTCAGTATGTAACCAAGGGTCAACTGCATTCAGCCATTCAACTACAACTTCCTTCTGAACGGTTGTAGCCTAGTAGTTAATCAACAGGGCTATGAACCAGAAAGCTGTAGATTCAGACACCTCAAAAAGGTCATTCATGGACTCTTATCATTGTAGCATAAAGCAGGGTGTCTGTCTGCGCTGTACAGTAAGTGCCCTGGATAAGTGTCAGCCAAATGATTTAGTAACCTAGTTATCAGTTTCTTCCTAAAAAAATGAGTAACTTATACAGATAATGTCATATGCGTCAACATATCGACGATGGCTTTCCCTGCACATGAATGTATTTTATCTTTGGAAACATAAGAGGCAGCCTGTCTATGTTCATTATGTTATCCAGCAAACAGCAGCTGGAGAGCTGCTTAGAAAATCCTCTTGAGTATACAGAAGTAGCAAAAGAATCAATAACCTTTTTCATTGAGACAATAAAAAAATCACTGTGAGCTTGCTTGACTGTCAACTTTTTGGTTGGGCACAAATTGTACAAAGCGACCTACTGCGTTCATTTTCTTCCCTGAAGAACTTTCAAAATGTCACTTACAGCCCCTTAGCCCCTTACTCTTAAAATAGTGGTTTTTGCCCTTTCTTTAAAGGTGAAGTGTGCCTGTGCCACTATTGTTACCAAACTGAATTGCAAAAGTAACTTTAAATCTATATTCATACAGGTTTCTTAAACTCTTTTGGTCAGTCAGGTAAATTGGTCCCACCTCAGACACAGAGACATTGATAGAGCCAATATTGTTTAGTCATGCTTCTCAAACAAACAGAACCATATACAACAGAACCCTGCATAGGACTCAATCCAAAAAAGGGCTTATTTGTAATTGTCTCTGCACAATAAGATGGAAGAAGGGAAATTATTTCTACATAAGAGAAATTACACTCTCCACCTTTAAATTTTAGAGTAGATAATGCTACAGCTACTGTCTTCTTCTTGGTGTTGTATTCCATCTGGTCTGAAAGGATGCTGTCCACCAGTCTTTGTAAACATAATTACACTAAGATCAAATATAACAGTGAAAATCTGTTTCCAAGGAGATGTTAATTAGGAATAATGGCAGATAGACTCACATCTCCAATTATAAGCACATTGAGGTAGCTTTCTCTGTCTTAAGTGTTCTGCACTTAATGGCATGTAATTAGTCAGCTCCTAACTAGCCCTTAATTAATTTGGAAAACATTACAGTAATTAGCACCTTGTTGTCCTTTTGTCCACAGATGATCTGCAAATTTCACATCTTGCCCCGTTCTTTGGTACAGACATTCACCTTTATTTACCAGACAATTCACCCAAAAATGTCAGTCCAGTCCTGTATGCTGTTATTGGGTCCATGGAATACAAAAGGAGAAATTCCAACAAATAAATAAATAATGAATGAATGACTTAAAACAAGTTCTATTCTAGTATAAAGATTATTCAGAAATTTTCTTTTTGTATTCCACAATACAGGTTTGGAATTACATCATGAGTAAATAATTATGGAATTTTCATTTCCAGCTGAGCTTTTTCTTTATCATATCCAGCTGTGCAGCCAGCACACTCTGTAAATATCTTATCTCCTCAAGAAAATACTAGTGTGGCCTTCTCTAACAATGATCTTGCCCTGAGGGCCCAGATATAGGCTGCATTAGAAATCAGGGAATGGATGGATGGACAAACTGTCTTCAAATCGATTCAGAGTCTGGTGAGGCCAATTACGAATTTTGGTACAATGCAATTTAGACCACTTAAAAACCATGCAGTCCAGTAAAAGGAAATTTTGTAATGCTTCACCTTAAGTCATTCAACTATTTACTCTAACTGGGATAGAGAAAGAGTGAAAGAGTGAAAGGGGGAGAAGGTATCTGCTAATCTCTATCAGCACTAGGGCACACTGAACCATGTCAGGGCAGTCGGCAGCAGGCTGAAACTATCTAGGGAGATCATTTAGTCAGAAACTTGAAGGCTAAAGCTGTAGCATCTGCTGGCTGTTGATAAAGGGTCATTTTGGGGATTGGATCCCTATCCATAACTGCCAGATCCTGGTGTGTAACCCAACAACTAACCATGCGATTAGCCAAAAATAGAGACAGGAACAAGCAATAAGAAATATCTATAACCAAACGATCACTAGATATTTTCTGATGTAACACTGGCATAGAATGACTGAAAGGAGGTGACACTCTTTTAGACCAACACAATTTTGCAAGGTGGTCATGTACAGCACATGATTTCATATTAATTGAGATAGCTTAAAAGCTTAAAAGAAATATTACAGCAAAAAAAAAAACTTTCTCTAATGCCAGTACACTGTAAAATTCTACATAAAATACTGATAAAACATAACTAGTATTTTTTTACTCATCATAAATACACTGAAGTTCTTACAGCAGGAATGGAAAGTTCAAACTTTAAAACTTACAACTCCCAAAAAATTTACAATTTGGCTATTAACTCTATGGGAGAGAGAGAGAGAGAGAAAAGTTAAATGTGAAATATGCAAAAACATGATGCTAAAATGAAATGTAGGAACCCTAGAATCAGATTCATATATTATTTATATCACCAGCATGTCAACTTTAAATTATTATTATTATTATTATTATTATTTTCTTTAGGTGCTGTAAAGGAACTAAGCTGTATATTTAAATTCACTCCTTGCACTGAAATGCATAAAAAAAATTAAAAAGGGGAATGGGTTTGGATACATTTAAATAAACATTAATACAAAGGCACTACTTATTTCCCATGACATTTCCAAATAGGTTAATTTACAAAGTGAGAAAAGGTCTCCAAAATTTGCAGTTTGCTCTGTTAATTGTGATGACTTTACAGTCAAACATATTTAAGGATTGAAGAAAAGATTAAGGCGTTTTCTTGTGTCAGAGATATGCACAGTAAGGTGTACCATGCAAGAAAACAGGGAAAAACACTACCTAAATAAAATCATGAAAGTAGGCCAGATACTGCTTGTTAATCTCTCATTTAATTAGAGATTAGAGAGCGCTTATTGTCCGTCAGACAACATGTGCAAGGAATCTCAACTGGATTTCATAGCTAAGACGCAAGCATTTGGACCTGTGGCATCTGCTTGCCAACAAAAGAGATGCTGTCTTTAGACTGTGTGGACTCTGATAGAATGAGATTTTTTTTTCTCTCTCTCGCTTTCTCTCTCTTCTCTCTCTCTATTGATGAATAAACTGTGGTCTGTTACAGGAAGATTTTCAGGCTGAGATATCCAAAGTTCAATGTAAACAAACAAACAAACAAATAAGTAAATGACTAAAACAGTATAATTACATAATAAGTACAATGTAATTACTATGTAATTGCAATGACAGTATCACTCTGATTGAAATTGTGATTCTGTGTGTGCATTTTGGTTGGCTGTGTTAGGAGGAGGGGGTTAATAAATGAAAAACTGTTTTGAATTTGTTACATTTGTGACACTTATAAGCATTGCTTTCAAGTGTCTGTGAAAGTCATTGCGAGTGCAAGAACAGCTCCAGGCTTCTGGTCGCCTTTGAAGTCTCACATTCTGGTATTTGAATAAATGCAGAAAATTGTACCTTTATTTGTTAAAATATTCAGGGGTTTCTAGCGAGTGGATGAACATTTTCTAAGCTTTGTCACAAACAAAATTCACAATTTTCAAATATTTTTGCATTAGATGATTTCTAAAAGTATTCATCTTTAATATAGGATACAAGTATTTGAAATATCTTGTGCAGCATTTAATCTTTAAAACAGTTTGTACTTTCATGAATCAAATTGCATATGCTTCATCAATCAAGGATGAATTCCCTTAATAACATAATGAATATATCGTGCGATAAGGTCTCGTCTCTTTGGCACAACCAGGTGGCTCATGTTAATAATTCAAACCACTTCAAAATAAAGGCCACTGACTGAACAGAGCACACACACTGTTAATTAAACTGGCTCCTGTGAGATTTAGTCATTTACATCCATTTGCTTCCTCATAAGTCACTGTCATGCTGCTGTTTGTACACATCATTTAATATGCTGCTTCCTGCCTTAAACCAGTCAATTCATCTACTAGGATGCAGATGCAGATAATCTAGAGATCACAGAACAGTTGTTTCTGAGACCGCATTCATCTTGAACAGCAGTGAACACTCTCTGAGTTATTTTTTCCTATTCATATAGCGCAGCACTGGCAGTGGGAAGATTACGTTCCTACTGAAAAACCTAATTACAAGCCTGTCAATCATCTCACCTGTGTGATTACACTAGCATTTGTGCTTATCGTGCAGGCTGCATCTGGGAATAATTTACTACTCTAAAATAGATATACTAAATGTTGATTGACTAAACCATAGCAGTAATGCTGCAGGCATTCATTCGCCTGGTGTTGGATGGTTTAAAGCCGTCCTGAGATTCAGACTTCCTTCCTTCCTTTCTTTCTGACATCAGTGTAGTGATTGTGACTGTTGTTAACCTGCAGACTGAGATGTTTTGTCACTGGATCAATGCATAGCTATAACGACACAATATACCCTTGTTTGCCCGTTATATTTCAAGATTGTATTTGAAACCTTTAGTAAAAGAAAGATATGGATCACTTGGTATTCTCAGACAGATTTTATGCACTGAAACCACAGGAGAGGGTAATACATGATTTTGTAAAGAATGAAGATGATTTGTATTTTTTGGGGTCATTCATGGTATGTGGCTCCTTAGTTCTATGCAATCCTTTGAATATTTGGGAATATTTTTTTTTTATATATATATATTTTTTTTTTATAATTTAATGTTAATTAATAACATGGTATTACATTTTAACATAAGATAAACAAAATAAAACCACTAATAAATCATTAATCCATTGTTAATACTTGCTGATGTACAATCTGTTGTTTTCTCACTAAAAATGGTATTACTTCCTGGAGTAAAGTAAAGTAAAGTAAAGTAAAGTAAAGTAAAATAAAATAAAATAAAATAAAATAAAATAACATAAAATAAAATAAAATAAAATAAAATAAAATAAAATAAAATAAAAAATAAAATGGCAGTTTTTTTTTTTTTTTTTTTA
>JAFVLL020008956.1:0-58372 GCA_021397915.2 Tor tambroides
GCTGGTTATTCACTCCCCCCACCTACAATCCCTGCCGGACCTGAGACTCAAACCCACGACCTTCAGGTTACAAGTCCAACTCTCTATCCATTAGGCCATGACTGCCCAATGACTGAATGACATTGATGAATAGTTATCATCACAGCATAGGCCCTGTCCACAGTCGTTTGATGTCTGAAACTTGCCTAAACTGGATGCGAGCCGTGATATAAACTTGAGTTTGCAGTGCATAAACATGATTGAACAAGATCAACACATTTTCAAGGACAACACAGCACTTACCCATAAAGGCAAGTGAGACTCTCTCATCCTTATTTTTTTTTGTTTTATTGTTGAGCCTGACAATGCATGCCACAGATGCCATCCATAGAGCCGGTCTGAAACTTGAATTAAACCCATCCTTTATTTATGGAGTCAACAAAGTCATGTTACATGCAATACCATGTAAAGATGTGCAGTTTATACTACTGGGTTTTCTCTGCCAAAGCTAAACTCTGTGTGAAGCAAGCATTTCTGTGTGAAACCAAGATACATTTTAAAGAGGATATTATCATATAAATAACTATCAAACTAATGAAGAAACAATATTTTCACTTTTGTGAACAAATTGATAGTAATAATATGCGAAAAGCAACAAACATGCATCTCTACAGAGCAATCAGGGATGAACTGGGACTAAACAACAGCTCAGTAGTCAGGACCTTAACAATCTATTGCCTGACATATTATCTAGTTCATAAATATCCAAAATAGCTTTTTAACATTGCAAAGGCAGTGTGATTAAACTGAACACTAAACAATGAATCTCTTTACTCTCAGCCCCCATAAAAGCTGTGATTATATGATCTCTCTTCGTGTTGACTGAAAATAGCAACTGCATTGTGGGTTATTTCAGGCTATGCATCCTTCCCTTACCAGTCGTTAAAACTTTAAAGTTTGCATTATGTAATAATGTAAACTTTCAGTACATGTAACAAATATTTTATATTGCATTAAATATTATTCTTTCCTCTAGTCAGTGGCAGGGCATACAAGTAGTTAAACAACCAAAATCAGATTAATTGTGGTTTTTAATCAAAAAATTCAAAATATATTTCACACCAAAGATTTACACAAACTGCAGAGAGTCAATAGTTTGCCAAAAGTCAGAACCAGCAGATTTTAGCCAGTCAGAATTGACAGATTTCACAGAAAATCATGTGGTCTATGATAGGCACATACTATGCTAGCTTCAGGCTATTTTTTCATCCATTCGGAGGATGTCAAACCTGTTTGATATTTTGAGCTGATTTCAGAACATGTTTTTATTTGTCATGCATCTCCTAGTAATGCAGTGCTAGGTTTCTGCATTTGTAGATGTCCAGTTTTTATCTGTAACTGTTTACAAAGTCGTCAAATGTATATTATAGCCTTTAATTTACAGGTTTATACATCTGACATTAACCAGTGATAGATTGTTCATTAACAATTCATTTGTCATATTACGAAAAGAACAAAAGACTCCCGACTCTGGAGGTGAACAAATAATTTATGTTTCTCATAATTTAATTATATAATAATTCTCATTATATCCATACATCCATTTTTCAAACCACTTGTCCTATGTCAACTCGTGGGAATGTTGGACCATTATTATAATCACTGCCTGCATTTTGATTTCATTGAAAAAAAAAAAAAAAACCTTTTGGAGAATGCAGACAATGTGATTATCATGTAATCGTTCATGAATGACATATCACTAGTGGGAGCTCCTAGAACACTGGAGCTGCTCTGGAATACTGGGCATGTTAAGACATGTATTCAGCTTCCCAGTTACACTTCTGCTAACAGAGTCTGACAGATGTGCGATTTCTATGTATCTGGAATAGTACTGCATTACAATCAGGTAATTAAAGCTGAGCGCTGTGACAGTCTCGCAGGCAGTTCACTTCTCATTAGAGACCTTTGCATGGTGCCAGACAGTTAGTCTGACAGTGTTTGCACTCTGTAACGTTAGTCTTGATATCACTACTGATTCCCAGCCACTGTACATACTGTATGCTCACACTAATGGGCCTTGTAATTCTTTGCAAGAGTTTTTGCCATATACATCACTATAAGTTACCTTTTTCACCATAAGATTAGGCTTAAAAATGTTCAAATCTGCCTTGCATGTACCAATAATGTTTATTTGGAAGCCAAATGTGATGATCCCCTTACAAATATAATAAAAGTTATTTATTTTGCATGATTAAATACCGTTTATACTGTGTGAGAAAATTAATCATGATATTATTGTCAATGTATTCTTTCTAAAAAGAAATAAGTGATTAGGCAAGAATGTCGTTGTTTAAACTTGATATATATGGTTTATTTATAAAGACAGTGGCTATTTGAAAATTTACTTGGATATATTCGGAGATGTGAGCTCCAGGGTGTTAGCGGCTGTTCAACGCTCATGAACAATCTGAGAACATCTTTACCTCGGCCAGCTGTTCTGGAATTTGCCACTGGCTCTGATGTCTCAATAGTGGTTAAACATGAGCTATAATTCATCTTGGGTATATCTAACGGGCAATCTTCGGTCTCATTAATCTATTATTTGTCCCAGAGCAAATAGTTTTGGCTGAGCGCAAAGTTTCGTAACTTTACATTTTTGCATAACTTTAATGCTTCATTCAGTGCTGCCTTTGTACTTTTGAATTGCTTAGCAGCTTTCATAATGGCTGTTGTTGTTTATTAAATATTATTGTTCACTAAATAATATTTTATATAAATAACAGTAGTATTTAATAATAGTATTTTTTATTGAGAAATGGTCTGTTATTGACGGTGATTTTAGTTATATTGTTACACAAATAGATTGGCGACAAGAGACTGTCTTTAAAAATGAGTCAGTAGCAAAGACTTTTATTTTGAAAAGAAATGAAACAAGGTCGCTAATAAGTACATTGTTTTTACTTTCAACAACACCTTGTAAGATGCAGCCAACAGATACACTGAGCGGCGCTGTCATCGGAAATCACTCTTAACAGATGAAAGCATAGCTATCCTTTCCTCTGCAGACATTCAATCTAATGTTTTATTGTGAATATGAGATTGAGCTGAAGAATGAATGCTGTATCAGATGCAGGTAATCAGACTCGCTCAGTGAATCTTTTTCTCATAATACTCTACATAATACAATAAGCTTTTAACTTCAATTAATCAACTCTGCGTTCCTGCATTCTAGTTCTAAAGTGACATTTTGAATTAGTAACAGAGGCTTGGGCTCATCTGTTAAACTGCCAACTTGAGATTTGAATCTGTGGTGGAAGGAAGTAGTTCCACACACTTGTGTTGTCGGAACTGTTGCTCTATATCAGCACAGCTGTGATTACAGAATATACACATCGGGGCATGTGCACTAACATCTAGTGCTTTATCTCTATGACACGTGTTTGTCCTTTGTCTGACCAAAACAACAGCTCTCTGTACAGCTCTCAGAAAAGGCTTCAAGCAAATGACCCTTATTGGGTTGTAATGCAGGAACGTCCGTGCTTGTCCAATCATATTCCGATCACATTTCTGTTCTTCACCAACACCTTGTCACAATCATCCTCATTAACAGTAAACTTGTGTTTCTTGTTCCATTCCAATCTGCCTTGAAGCAGTAGGGCTGTATTTATTTGTCACTTTATGAAACCATGTTAGTGCTGACTCATAAGTTAACCTCCACATACAGGGAACATCAGTATTGTAGGTACTCGCTATGAACAAATATTATTATTACAAAATATATGCAAATTAGAAAAAAAACAACCTTGAGCAGAAGTGGCGGTGTACTGCACCATCTATCAAAGTGTCATTTTTGATGGATTCATGGCAGCAGGCCTTTGCAATATTTAAATTGTATAATATTTGCATTTGTTTTTGTTTTATTCATGTTTTGTTGAGAAGTATTGTCTCTCATGGATAACCCTGTATGCAGTATTATGCAGATATCACTTACCAGTTTTTTTTTTTTTCCCTGAATATTTACCTACACACACACACACACACACACACACACTGCACTACACACTGCTTAATGATTCCACTCAATTGGCCTGTAGAAAAATGAAAATGTGTAAAATGTTCATCTAATTCACTGGAAAAATTATAATACTAATTATAATTGTAATATTAATAAAACAGTTAACTCACTATGGTGCTTCTGCCTCAACTCTGAACCCTGATATGCCATGCAGTGGAGAAAAACAGCAACAACAGCGACAACAACAACAAAAAAACATTTTTTTTTTTTTTTTAACGATATAAAACTGGAAGCTGTGGGGTTTTTTTTAACGATATAAAATTGGAAGCTGTGGTTGCCAGAATAATTCTGGGGAAAAAAATAAATAAACATTAAAATGTAACCAAATTTACAGAAAAACCAATAAATTTTACAGTTTTTCAAACTGTAAAATTTACATTAAATGTCCCATTAGATAGGTTTTTAGGGGTGGGAGAAAAAATGCATCATAATTTTCTCTTCAGCAATTCTGAAACGTTTCTGAAAATTTAAATTTTAAACATTAAACACTTATTGACAGACGGCTGTTTTTAAATGCTCGTGTGCATTGTGTGTGTTCGTTTTGATGCTCACTCGTGGCTGCAGCTGTGTGTAACTCTTTATAAGTGGATAAATGCACTTGCATCTCAAAATGCTTTTATGACACAAGTCAGATATTTCTTGAAGACAGGATGAAACATCTGAATCCAATCAAGCTGCCTCGAGATTCCACCCCTATAGGTTTTCACCATATACTGTATAGTATAATGTAAAAAGGGAACTGACAGGTAGTATTTTTTACTGGTACGTTTACAGTTAAAATTACAATTACAATACAGAAATTACAATACAACATTTTTACCATACAAATTTAAATAAAATATCATCACCACCACCACCACCACCCTGACCCAACATATTTTTTAGTGAATTTCTAGGCTACAAGCACTTCTTTCTTAAACAGTATTAAAATATTTAAAATTCATGAAAATTTAAGGAAGTGAAATGTCTTAAATATCTTAAATAGTATTAAAAACTCTTTAATTATATTAACCATTTGAAGAGGTCTTAAATTTCGAGGAGGGAAAGACAAGACGATTAAGCTAGATTTACTCTGCCGAGTGTGAGTGTAGTGGAGTGAAGCAACAGTAATTTCCCCTCTTCGCTCAAAGCATTCTGTAATCAGTCCGCTCCAGCTCCACTCCCTGTTTTGCTGATAAGCAGCGTTAAGTTCCAAGGCCTTGTCGAATATGTGTCCCAGCCTGTCGTGGTGCTGAAAAACAATCTGTGATACATGATGCATTTTGAGATTGTGTGAGTGTATTCTGGCATTAAATGGTATTCGTTTTATTTCCTCAGGTTTTGTAAGCATTGAATTTGATTGTGAAAACTCCGCTTGAACTCATTCCTGTGCTTTCTGATGTAGCTGTCATTTGGTGTCAGCTTTCGCTTCTGATGGTATACAGACTACTTCTTGGGAACCGAAATACCCGCAGAATTTTAATCTGAAGCAACTTCAGACTGAAGTCTGGAGCTTACTAAATAAATGATGTACACCGGCATGCACTTGAGAGGCATACACGTTTTAATGCTGAAAACTCAACCCGTCATTCACTGAGCTACAGCCAGTATGATTTCCTGCCATCGTGGCAAAACCTTCTGCTGAAGGCTGGAAGGCATCTGTAATGAGTGGTTTTATCTGACTTGTTTTCTCCCTTTGTGCAAGAGCTTCTTGACATTTCTGATTGACTGAGCAACATAGATTTCCATCTGTTGCTTCCCAAATATCTTTCCAGCAAATTGGACCTTGTGAACCATGACAAAAAGCTTATAGTTCTCGGTGGTAATGCAGAACATAAAACAAAAAAAGAGACATGTCCTGTAATTGTTTGCTGTCACATACTCAGTTACAAGATTCAGTTACAGATCCTACTCAATAATTAATGCGGCGTTCTAAAGATTTCAGCATTCATTTTTTAACTCCCGAAGAACTTTTCGCCACTATTTTCATTCATGGCATTGGATGACTTATTAAATGTAAGCAGATAAGATTTCTTTTGATGTTTGTTCCCATAGAGAACCTGTAGAGGATTGCCTCATCATTAATGGAAGTCTTAAAACACGAGCGATACTCATCACTGGAGAAGACGCTGTGGATTTGCGACGATTCCTATTCCCAGCTCAGCGGAGGTTCACCGAGGACAGTGTCCCCTGTTCCATGTTAGCAATATGGTCAGAGAGATAACTCTTGGAAAAAGCTTGTTTTATCCCTCCAGCGACAGCTGTGAAAACGCAATCATTCGAGTTTGAACTTTTGAAGGAGCCTTAAGGATCTCACACCAACAAGGCTGCATCTCTCCTTAAAGTGCGATGAATTATTGAAGTGTACAACTGAGAAAAGCATCTCGACCAATCAAGGCCAGCCGAACAGGAAAATCTGTTAAATGTGAAGTCTGAGGAAAAACTCTGAATCTTTTTCCCGTTCTTGTGTCATTTGCCGAGATTGGAGAAAAGCTTCACTTGCCAGCGCAGGCTTCCTCACTAAGAGGATATTAGATCAGAGGAACAGGGAAACTTGGGGGTGAAGTGAAGTTTAAAAAGGGCTGTCAGAAAGTCTTGACTAATTCTTTTTTTTTTTCTCTCCTCCAGGAATACACGATTGATGTGTTCTTCCGGCAGAGTTGGCGGGATGAGAGGCTGAAGTTTGATGGGCCTATGCAGGTTCTTCCACTTAACAACTTGCTCGCCAGCAAGATCTGGACTCCGGATACTTTCTTCCACAACGGGAAGAAGTCAGTAGCCCACAATATGACTACACCCAATAAACTCCTGCGGCTGGTAGACAACGGAACGCTTCTCTACACGATGAGGTATGACTTAATAGTCTCTGTGAGTCTCATTTAATGCATTGCGTAGTTTCTGCTTCCAGTCTACAATGCAAGCAAGCGATCTAGTTTCGTCACACCACTCACCTGCAAAAACTACACAACCAAATGGTGAACTTGTGCGTTATTCAAGTATTCTCCTATCTGGCTCCTTGAATCTGTGCTTTGGGGTGAGGTTGTCAAACTGAAAACAAATTCTGTCTGATTTCTCCAGCCCTTTCAGATGAGCTGGCAGAGGCAGACTAATACCTTCTTATCGATGGCGGACTCCTGATGAACGGGACAATGGGGAGCTGGCCTAGCCTGTGACCCAAACACCCCAAGTGCTTGATGAATGAGTCAGGGAATTGAATTGTGACTAGCTTGGCCAGGAGCTGTCCAGAGCAATGTGTTCAGCTGCCAGAGACAGAGTAGGCCAATTCCACCAGCCATTTTGACACAGCACCTGGGCTGCTGGTGCACAGTCACTATGAGAGATTGGTCATTTGTATCTCCGAGCTAGGATGGGTTTTATCTTTTCAAATCTTTAACCTCATCCCAAATGTAATAAATGGCCATCAACCTACAGGAAAAGGGTACTACATCATCATATTACCACTAATTTATCCGACCGCCATAACCTTGAGGTTCCCCATAACATAAAAAAAAGCTTTTTTCTCGAAAGTATGAGGAATGGAGATTCTTGAAGCGCTGCAGAAATGGTTGTGAAACTGCTGCATGCTTGAAAAGATTCCCAGATCTATGCTAGATGTTGATCTGCGCCGTACGAAACTGCACGCAATTGATTAAAACAGAGAAGTTCTTGCTGACTCTGCTGTGTTCGGAGTTTAACGGTAACACGCCTCATGCATTAAACATGCATGAATTTCACATTTGCAATATGTACATAGCTTAAAAATATTCATGAAATCCTTTTACCCCGAGGTAAGAGACTGCACTTGCCGGGGAGCCAATAACGTAGCACAGTAACACTTGGTAATTCATCATACGCAATAGTCTGGATACATTGCATTTTAACCATGCAAGATACAGTAGTGTGTCAAAAACGGTGCTGTTCGGTGATTTAAAGATTATTTTCTCGTCACAAGTTAATACACTGTTTTCTATTAGCACTTTTTTCACTCACATAAGGTGTTAAATCTCAGCAAACATGAATTTAGTCACTTATTCACCATCTCTCCAGTCTGTCAACTCAAGCATTTGAATTACACGATACATAAGCTTTAATCAGAACTGCAAATCTAAGCGTTTTCCAGTTCATAATGGTGCTTGTCCACAGGGATTATGGCGATAATGAAGGTGGCACATGAAATAAACCCTGTGTGGTGGCGCACTAGATATGGAAGGGCGATGCTGCTCCGTTCTCTTCTAGGCCCTGTCTCATATGAATTCATTTAATATGGCTTCAGTGCTCCCCAGGCTAAGAATAACATTTGAATTTGGATGCTTTAATGAAGGCTTGTCACTCTCATTGTGTTTGCCCGCAGGGATAGCGTGTTGCAGAAAAGTTGTTAACTAGAGCTTCCAGGGACAAGAACACTGATGTTTCCGGACCATTATGGGCAAGGACATAATTGCATTGTATAAGTGTATGGTTTATTTGGCGATGTCTGTCACGCTTTTTCAAAATTTCACAGAGGCTAATTTACAAAAAAAAAAAAAAAAAGTTATTTGGTTTGATCTTAAGGGACTGCAATTGTCTCTGATTATCTTTTGCAAGTGAACATAGCATATAAATGTCCCAGCCAATTATTGGACTTTCTATAGTTGCTCTTTTCTGCATTCAGTAGGCCTAAGTTATCTCCCAAAACTTTTTAGTTTTTTTTGTTTTGTGAATTAGCCTCTAAGAAATTCTGAAAAAGAGTGAGAGACAATGCCAAATAAACCATACACATTTACATTAATGTATTTGGTGGACACGTTTATCCAAAGCAATTTACATTGCATTCAGTATTCATACATTATGACAGTGCATGTGTTCTCTGGGAATCAAACCTATGACCATGCTATCGCAAGATCCATTTTTGACTGGTTGAGCTACAGGAATGCCCTATTTCAGGCTTTTTGAGTCAAACGTAACACTCAGGTACAGGACTTCCAGCCTTTCCACTTCATCACCATGTTGTAACAAAAAATATGGCATCCTCGCTCCTTACGCATCGTCATAACATCTGGCTATGTACCAGGTATAGCACTTGCTAATGTTACAGTTTGAAAAATGGAAGTTTTTTTGATCCAGCTTTTAAAATGTCCTATCTTGTCGTGTTTAGTGTAGCACATTGTAAAGCCTCATTTGTGTCTTTGTGTTGAGTTATGAGAAAAGAAAGAGAAGCTAAATTATTACTCTTGTTTTATTGCCTTTTTGTCGTGGTAGTCTTTTCAAGTGAAGTCAGTGTCAGCCCTTTCTTTTTTTTACACAGTCTACAATGTGTTTTCATGCATTAAAGAAGAGTCAGTCCAGGGTCATGCTGTAGAAAATGTGGAAAAGAGAATCTCAGTGACTTAAAGATTCATTGTTTAATTATTTAAAACATTATTTATTTAATACATACATGCACACACACACACACACGCACACACACACACACACATAGATAATTATAATTACAAATAATTATAATAATTGAATAAAAGCAAAATACAAAATAACAAAAAATACAAAAGCATTTATAAAAATAGATTTGTACATTTTCTGAATAAAATTTAAGAGGTTTTTTCTAATGTAGAGGTTTCTGCTATAATTCGAGGGTGTTGTAGGTGATTGCAAGGGTGTTGGGTGTTGCAATGACATTGCCAAGATATTATGCGTGTTTTTGTACATTTTATGTGACTACATGCACTTTTAGTCACAATTATTTATTTTGGATTCTATTATTTTATGTGCGTGTTTTGTCTGAAACCAATGGCAGCAGTTATATTCACATATTTCAGATGGCCAGGGTGAGAAAGACCATGAAATCAAAATGACATTAGTGAAATCATCAAGTATTCTGTTCATTTAACCTTGTATTAAAGCATGTCACAATAAATGCTAACACAACAGCTTTTCTGCCACACAGTAGATGTGTTTTAGCTATTATATGTCATGATGAACTGGGTCTCGGGCAAAGCTGTATGAATGATTTCTAAACATTCACTGCTGATCTGTATTCAGCAAGTTAGATGGTACAGAGTTGACTCCAAATACACGAGCACAGGGAACAAACCACACACAAAGTAATATAATAACCAGATCAATATTTACTGTATAAAGTTTAAAAGTATTTGCACTTTGTAAAGTTTATAAAGAGCAAATATTCCCTACAATAGTGGTGCTATGAAAAGACAATTTAGTTTAAGCAAAAATGGCAACATCAAATGATTTCTTTTACTCTTTAAGAGAGTTGTATTGTAATGTAGAATGTAACATTCACAATTAGTCTGCAAAAATGTAACTGAAATCAACATAATTATAAGCATACAGTTTATCAGTGACTATATAGTATTCAACACCTTTGCGTGCAAAATTAATAGTGCCCCTGCTAAGT
Organism: Tor tambroides; assembly: GCA_021397915.2. Taxonomy (NCBI): domain Eukaryota; kingdom Metazoa; phylum Chordata; class Actinopteri; order Cypriniformes; family Cyprinidae; genus Tor; species Tor tambroides. The sequence continues at coordinate 10,425 of JAFVLL020008956.1, forward strand.
GGTTAGCCAATCATAATAGAGGTTATTTATAAAAGTTACAGTGGCAGTGGACCTCTAGGGAAAATGGGGTGAAAAAAAGTAATGCCACAGCATGGAATTATAGAATTATTTAAATTACTTATGGCATGATTAATAGAAAATGTAGTCTAAGATTTTTTTATTATTGTTATTTTCACCTCTTACTCTCTGAAGGTTAATTGCTCAGTAAAATAACTTTTTTTTTTTTTTTTTTTGTTATAAGGCATAATCTGTAGTGAATCTAATATACAAAAAAGGCATGTTTGCGCTGAAAAAAAAGAAAGGAATGCATTTTTTAGTACAGCACAGCTCTATCTCAGCATGATTAGCACTGCATTATAGATGATGCAGGTTTTCACACTGACATACCAAGTGCTACAGTGTTTCAACTGTTTAAATTTACTCCAGTGACTTCTACATGCAAAATAAACAAATCTCACCTCGGCTAAAAAGCTTTCCACCACTTTAAATCAAATACTTTTGCTCTGGCTTTGGGAAGCGCATATTACTAATGTGACTGTTCCAGTGTCCTGGAGGGATAATGGAATGTTGCATGTCTGTTTGCTTTAGAGTTAGAAACACGGAATGCCAGCAGTGCTCTTTAATCTTTTAATTCCATAAATGAGTTGTTAATTGAAACATGGGGGTTTTGCAGCTGTTTTGGCCCAGAGCATTCTGTTTAAGTGATCATAAACTACTGTGGAGCATGCTGAATGAGAATCAAATAGATATTAAACTGTTAAATTTGTACTAAAACTGCATAACCTTCCTTCGCACCCAGTGAGCTCCGTGGCCTTGAATCAGTTGGAATCCTGTTAACACATTGCAGTCTAGTGCCATATTTTAAGTTTTAAAGGGATAGTTCACCTAAAAATGAAAATCACCCAATGATTTACTCACCCTCAAGCCATCCTAGGTGTATATGACTTTCTACTTTCTGACGAATACAATGGGAGTTAAATTAAAAAATTTATATTTTACATAAATATATAGATATTTCATAAATATACATGAATTGTACATGAAAATATTAGCAGCCTATATTTAGGAAGGGGGTCTATCATAAGGGAATAATCTTTTATGGCATCTTTCATGGTAATAATCTTTTATGATGTTTTGGCATCAAAATGTTTAAAACCCCCTGGTCTAGACCAACTAGAGATGGAGCTTTACTTTAAGGGCCAGTTTTACTAAGCAGGGCAAATTAGCGCGAGAGCACAATTCCAAAACAGCACCGATGGGTGTGGACATTTCTGCGGGTGGTTTACTAACAACCGCACAAATGAAAGACCACAGATGCAACATCTCATTTACATATCGACAAACGCAATATACCAAGCGCAGTGCAAATTAGCGCAGTCGCAAATAAAGAATAAAGAAATAAAGAAGCCACAGTACATTTATGAGAACCAGAGGCAAAAAAAATTAATAGTTGCAAGAAGTTTTGATAGAGCTGGTATTGCGTGACTCCTATACTTGAGGGTTCCAAGTCATCTTTTATTTCTTGAAGCAAATTAAAAATAACATGGCTTGGCAAACAGTATTTTCGTGTTTTTCTTGCATTCCAAATAAATGAATCCTCTCCTTTCTACCACGCGCTCTCTGTTCTCTGCTGTGCCTCTCCTAGAAACAATAATTGCAGCCATTCCAAACGCAGAATAGTTAAGACATGCTTTTTTGGGCATTAAATAATGGTGCACATACCAGTAATTTGACAAGTGAAAACGTTAGTAAATCTCATTGCGTGATTCATTTAAATTAGTGCTGTCAATCGATTAAAAAAAATTAACTAATTAATCGCACATTTTTCTAAAATTAATCGCGATTAATCGCGATTAATCCCACCTAACATTAAAGTTTTTAAATATACTTTTATATTGCAATAATTTCACATTCAATCTTCAAATGTACAATGTACAAACAACATAAAGACAGTATATTTTTTAATATTTCTTTAATGGCATCTTTTTTATGATTGAAGGCCAGCATCACTGATATCAATACTACTGATGTCTCTATAAAAAAAAAATTTCCCCTGAATATTTAACCATTGACTGTAGCCATTCAGCATTACACTATAATTGAGAGCTATCAATTTGAACATTTATTAGACTTCTAATTTAAGTGAATTTGAAACAATCTTCACATGAACCCATTATAATAAATGACATATTTAGCTACTTGTGCCCTTCAGCAGAAATATACAGAAAATGAATACTTACCAAACTCTAAATTCTAAATTAAATATAGATGAACCCCTTAAAGCTATAAAAGTTATTGATTTCCTCTTTTTTCTTTGGTTCTTGGATTAATAGACATCACAGCAGCTGGTTATTAGCTTATTTGCCTGCTATAGCTTTAAAAGCTGCTGCTGCTGAACGTGACGCGGAACTGACATGCATGATGCATCTTATTTTCTCACAAATCTCTTTACCTTTTCTGACCCACTTCAGGTCTTAAAGTCTCTACTAATGAGCGGACGAGTTGAATCGGGTGTTTTAGATGAGGGAGACAGTGCTGGGGTGCCTCAGGACAGTTTTTAAAACCATTTCAGAGACATGTTCTTAAATGTGACGCATATATAACATATTGCATGCATGCACGCAGTTTTAAGGCAGCTTTAATCGCCTTTTTGGTAACTTCATGCCTTAACTGACGGCATAACTAGGACATTGCATGCACGCAGTTTCTTTCGCTGTTTGATATGAAATGATACAGGCTACAGCGCGCGCCGGCACCTTTGTGCGTGTATTTGAAGAGCGCGCGCTACGAGCACAGTATCTTTTCCACGCTTGTTTGACTCGCGCCTGGCGCGGAGGCGAAGTTAGAGCGCGTCTGAAACGTCATCCGTTTAAAGACGTTCTGCATCTAAATAAACGCAATCCTTTTCAAGAAAAAAGAGACAGAGGCAGCAGTTGCGAATGGGGTGGCCAACCCAAGCCCCGCCCATGCGTCAATTGCGTTAAATATTTTTAACGCGTTAATCTGAAAAAATTAATCGCATGCGTTAACGCGCTAATTTTGACACCACTAATTTAAATACATTAGCGTCTGAAAGGGAAACTCCTACAAATGCATATTCAATAAGGTCAGGCGCAAAAATAACTGTGTCCATACCTTTTCGGCGCTAATTCATCACTGCACGTCTTTAGTAAAACCCGACAGTACTATTTTAACGCCAAAAGATGGTTTGAGCTGGCGCGAGCTGTTAGTAAAACTGGCCCTAAGAATGTTACAGTAAGTGACATCATACTGTTTTATTACAAAAGAGCTGTAAAATACTGCTTTTCATTATATTTTTACAATAGAAATTTAGATTTAGATCTTTCTTTCTTTCTTTTTCTTTCTTTCTTTCTTTCTTTCTTTCTTTCTTTCTTTCTTTCTTTCGCCCTGTAGTTGAATTGTTGGAGATGATGGAGTCCCTTAGGCATAACAGCCTATCAAAAAGATTTGTACATGTTTTCATTTAATTGCAGTACGTGCAGCTGTAAGCTCTTCTGTTGGACAGGAAACAGGAAATATGTGGCAAGAAAATCAATATGCCAGGACACAAAAAGAACAAGCAGTTTGATTGTTGTTTTGTTTCCTGAGACAGACAGTGTGCCACAATCTCATTAAATCTGCGGCCAGCATTGCTCTTGTGATGATGTGCCGACCTCCAACATTACAAGGTTAAACATTGACTGAAAGACATCTTGAGGTTGCTCATTCGTTGTCTAGGCTGTCTGATCTGAACCTGCGGCAGCAATACTGAATAACGACAGAATAAGCCATCCTACTCAGCTCATTTTAAGAACACAGCTTGAATGGGTGAATAAAACTGTCAAGATATGGCCAGGTCATAACTCACTTAAAATAAAAACAAATAAAAAAAATATTTCTCTACAAAAAAAGAAATAGAAGCCTGGTTTGTAGAACACTGTGACACTGTTTTTATGACAATAAAGCAAATGTAATAATAAAGCTCATATTCATTACTATAATGTGAAACATGATACGGATAACAGCTAATTGGCTAATTGGTACAATGTACATACATTTGTTATTACTGCAAAATCAACACTAGTTAAAAAAAAATAGACAGTGACTACTTATACAAATTCATATTTAATTTATAAAAACATGAAATATAAAACAAAATATAATATGGTTAAAAGTGCAGTCTTATCACAGAATGTTTTGCAGGTTCTTAGAAGAACAAAGAAATTCTTACATACTGTACATAGAACAAGTGGCAGGTCCATTAGTTTGCATTTGCACTCCAAGAATTGCACAGATGTATTCTGGCATACAGTATTGGATTTTGTTTTCTCCATCCACATTGCTGCGGTTATCGCTATCATTTATCACATTTTTGCATTTAATCCTGTATTTAATTGTGGTTTTAAATCCAAAAGCTTTGCAGTATGCTGAAATACCTATTCATACAATTAGCTGGAGTTTCTAGCTAAATTAAACATTCTGGTGGCCTTGATCAACAGGGGCCTCAGCATGGTCTGATGAAGGGGCCTGGAATGCAATTTCAACCCGAGTCAATAAACTGTCCAGGGGGCCCAGCAACCAAACCAACTCTTCACCTTTTTACACAATTTATAATTATAGGGTCAGACTTTTAATTGATAAAGATGGATTTTCTTTTCACAGTACAATGATGTCCCCTCAAAACACTTTGACCATAGTATATGTAAACAAAAAGATTTTGACATTTACATCACATAACTAGCTCAATGTGTATGAATTTTATAGCAATGTAAATTTGTTACACGTATTCACGAGTCCCGTGAAGCGCTGTAGGGAAAGAACTAAAAAATGTATGGAAGCAGGCTAAAATGCATGGTTGCTTCAGCAATTGAATTTTCTTGTCTCAGTTGCTTTTGTTAAAACTATCAGTTGATTTAGTGTAGGTGGTACATTATTTTGAAATGCAACAGAGCAATAACCTTTTAGCGCCACCCATCGGACATTTAGCTTTTAAAGTATTGATGCAACAAAATAGTCGAACCTGAGCGCAGGCATAGTTTTTTTTCAAGATGAAAGATCACCCTTTTTCACCTTTATTTGTGTAGTGCTTTTCACGAAACCTATCATTTCAGTGCAGCTTTACAGCTTTGTGACAGTGTCAAAGTAATGTCTATATGGCAGATACTGTATTTTTGTTCTAAGATACAGTTCTAATATTTCTTTGCGAGATTCACCCATTAACTTTTGCAGGGAAAAATGCAGGTTATGTGTTGTGTGTCTTTAAGTGAAGTGATGATAAGGAGGGGGAACAGATACACAAACATACTGCAGCACTGCAGAGGACACTTTCCAAAAGGCAAATCTGTCCAATGTAGCTGCGCCATCGGCATTTACCAGACTTGTGGGCCTGTAAGATCTGCATGAGAGAGCTCCATCCATTACAGCTGCACGCTGAACTGACAAGGTGAGAAAATACAGGTGGCGGTCCTCCCATCCGCTTTTCTGGTCGGCAATACGTTATATACTGTGCCCCATACGCTGTCACCCCCACCTCCATTCAAAATTGGATGAGTGACAATTAATTTAAGTTCCCATGTGAATAGTTGGAGCAGTGAAGAGAGACAGAGGTGAGAGTGTTTGATGAAGTGTGGCACTCATGTACAGAAGCCCATGCTGAAAATTAATGAGGGGAGGGATTCATTGCTGAGTGGAGGGAGGTTGATGTCAGATCGCTTCTTGATCCACCCATGTTTTCTTGCGAGACAAACGGCCAGTAGCAAACCGTATTATTAATAAACTTGTAGCTTGCAAATTTTTACATTTATTAAAAATTACAGCAGAAGTATTTATGTGTTTCTTGATTATTTTTGACACCGAAAGCCCCTAAATGGGATAGTACACCAAAAATTGTACATTTTCCCATCATTTCTAATGTTGTTCCAAACCCATATAACTTTGTGTATTCTATGGAACATTAAAGTATCATTAAATAGTCCATAAAACTTTGCTATATTCCAAGTCTTCTGAAGACTTTCATTACAAGTTTTAATGCATCGCAATATGAATCCTGATCAGCACCCTATTGCGAAATGGCGTGGTCATGATACACTGAAAGGGTTTATTTTGCTATAATGACCAGCTGACTGTAGGCTACATTATCCAGTTTATTACACAGTTACTCACCAAATAAATATGTAGATATGAAATACTGATTTGAGTTAATTTTGTCACTTTGCCTGTTTTTAATCTTAAAGATTCTGGTAAGAAAAAATGCCACAATACAAACACTGTAACAATATTATCATAATATTAATACTGAAGTCATCTGAGGTCATTTTCAATAAAGTTGATAACTTTATTGCGAAATGATGGCAGCAGAGATGCAAGATGGCAGCAGTTGTGTTTCTATGAAACGAGTCTGTGGTACAAGAGGCATAAAAGTAATGCATGTTCAGTTTACCAGACAAGCCTTTTGAAACACAGCTGCTCAATGGCATGTCTGATCAATCAAGTAATCCACAAAGTCATGTAATAATCATGGATAACCTTCTCTCCCAGAGGAGATCTCCCTCAGTAGAAATCACGTTCCTAGATAGGGCAAAAAGGGCTTTTTGTCATTGGCGATTAAAGGGGAAAGGGCTCGAGCTCAATCTCCACCCTCCTCCTCTTTCAGCAGGATATTGCACACTGCAAAATTTGTTCAGGAATGATTTGAGGAAAGTAGTTAATTGCACCTGCTTTACTATGACACATGCTCACTGCATTGCATAATATTATGGTGGATTAGAACAGTCTGAACTGCTACCGGTGACAAACAACAATACAGTGAAATAACAAATTAACTATGACCAATTATTCAGCCCTCTAAAACATGAATATAGATAGATAGATAGATAGATAGATAGATAGATAGATAGATAGATAGATAGATGCCAATGCACTTACCAGTTGAGGGTGTGTCATCCCCTTGAGATGCCAGCCCTTGTATATATTGACTAGTCTTATAAACTACATTTGCTGGTGTTTTACTATTTATAGCATCAGCATGCTTGAGGATAAGCTTATCAGTAGGTTTCTGGCATGCTAGAAATGACAAGAAATAATGGCCAGAAGAGTGTGGAATGAAATCTGGAAATAACACAAGCCAGACTTGAATGCAGAGTCAACATTCCGGAGGACATGGGCTAATCGGTTTGCTTATTGTGATGATTGTTTTTGGTCAGCCCATTTAATCCGTTTCTTCAGTTTCTTTTATACTCTACTTGTGTAGAGTATATTTCTGCCTCACAGTCAGTGTCATCAGGGAGACATTTAAGGCACACTCTTCCATATGATCCTGCCCAGAATGAAAGAGAAGATTCTACTTTTCTCCCTGTGGTTGAGTTAACACTCCCTGACCTCACAGTGACATTCACATCTTGCCTGGGAATCCAGCCACGGCAGTTTGTTAGCTTGGGATTAGCCGGCGGATGAGTTCACAGAAAGAAGCCTGCCTCTCCTTCACAGCTTCAGTCCCAATGCTGGCTCCATCCCAGCACTCAATACCAAGCTGCTCAGGTTAGGATTTAATTGCATGTTCAGAGCTATAACAGGCGCTCTCTTTGGAGAGTGTTGGCGAACTGCCATCGGAGAGCCAATACTGACGTCTGACCCCCTGCATTGGGAGGAAAGTCACTGGGGCAGCATACTGTGTGTTCGGATTGGGAGCAAAAAGAGCAAGAGTGGATGTCCCATTAGGCTTTAGGTGACTAACAGTTTTACTCTTAGGGTCTCATGTGCTTCAGGGGGTGTTGGGCTGAATAGAGGGCATACCGTGTGCTTGCTCTTGCACTGTGTGGTTGTCAGTGTTGTTAACAAAACCTATTCTTTTGTCACCCATGCCTGACACCATGAAGGGTCTGCATTGCTGTCAACTACTGGCTTCAAAAAATACCCAGCAACACTCTTTTGGTGTTGTAATGGTGTTCAAACCACACTGTCAGGGGGGAAAAAAGCACATTAACAGTGCACAAAGTGCACTTGATAACTTGTTCGTTTTTTTAAATTTACTTAGACTTAGTTCCGCCTATGCTGTGTGGCGCTTTGGGTACCAAGCAATCTCGGTTTCGCAACCGTTTCGGCTTCGTCCCATGACAGACGTAAGATGGTGCGCAAGTCTTCAATGAATGTCTTCAATGAATGCAAGTCTTCAATGAGTGCCATCATGTTTGTCTCAGGCATCCTTGCTTTTGTTTCCAAAGGAGTGGTGTCCACGACATGGCCATCTTTGGTAATTGTTCTTGTGGTAGGAGAAGAATATGGCCCACGAAAGGAAAATGATGCTCAGTGACGTTATCGACCAAAGGGCGAGTAGCAGTTCTTCAGTGTATTTCTTAGTTGCTAATATGGTCACGATATGAGACCCAGAGTATTTGCATTGTTGTTGAAATTTAGATGTTTGGTGATGCTTTCCGACGATTTCCAGGTTTCACTTGCGTAAATGGCCATGGAAACGACGATAAAATTTAAAAGTCAGATTTTTGTTCCCAGGGCAATTGTATTAGATGTGCAGATCGGCCATAGTCACGCGTAACCACCGTGCCGTGACCTTCCCCAGTTGACTAGCAACGTCTTGGTCTGAGGCACCATCCACCCTCACAACGCTACTAAGATAAGTAAACTGATCAACTTCGTCAAGAGGCTGTTGGTCAAAGTGTACTGGAGTATGCGCATGGACATAGCCTATACGAAGAATCTTGCTCTTGGATGCGATAATCCGGAGTTCGTTTTTTCCTGCTGCTCTTCCCAGCGCAGAGTGATCGTTGGGTAGATCCAAAAAACACAATATCATCTGCACAATCTAAATCCACAAGGTGTCCTCCATCTCATTGCTGTAGACCGTGGTCACCATGGGAAAGTGTATGTTGCATGACGAAATCCATAATGAGAAGTTATTCTAGGTTTCAAATACTGTTTTGTTTAAAAATGTTCAGTTCTGTCATGAAACTCTAGATGGTGCAATCTAACTCAATCTGACATAATGACATCATCACTCACATGGCGCAGCTGATTGGTTCTTTTCGTATCAGCAGCCAATGAGCTTACTGCTCAGTATTCAAATACTCGGTTAGTGTTTGCTGTAGCAGTTGCAGTGCGCTTTAGAAACCCTCCACCTTCCCCAGCTCCACCTGTATGTTATATATGGGGGTTATTTCATATGTTTTATGTGCAGCAGCAGTGTTTTCTACATGCTCACAGAAACATGTCTGTGGATGTAATGGCAGTAGCAAGTCTTGATACTAGTCTCAGCAGATCTATTCCTCCAAGACCATACACATTAACATCGTTGTGTCCATTACCATGCTAAACTCTCAGAGAGTTGTCATGACAGAGATATATTTAAATATTTTTCTAATTAATATTAATTTTAATACTACTTTTTAAACATTTAATTTGAATTTAACATTTGAAGTGGAGTAAATTAATGTTTAATGTAACAACAAGGATTTTTATAAATTATCATTAACCTAGAGTAATTCTTAAACATATCATTGTTCATTGTTAGTTTATCTGGATAGCTGAGAGTGTGATGTATATTCAGATAATAGTTTTATGCCTGTTTTCTATGCTGTTGTATTTTCTTGTTAAAAAACATCAACACATGTCCTGACAACTATACAAACATGTATAGCTATATATTTAGCAACTATCAAGACAAGTTTGTGCTTTCAGTGAGCACAAAATAGACACAAGCCCTGCAGCCAACCCTGCAAGTCAGCACTTTTTAGCAAAATGTTGTTTTTTTTTACCCCTCTCTAGATGTGCAGACACTTAATTGATCTTTAAAGTGCTATTTTACAGACAGAGACTTTATGACAGCCCAATTATACAGCATTCTGGCAGCATCAGTGCAATCGAGAACTAATAGCTATGCAACCATCAGTAACACTCACTTGCATTAATAAATCGTTAACAAACATTACATAACACTTAACACATCAGTAGCTGATGTACTTTCATGTGAAGTACGATAATATATTAATTTGTCATTTTAAACTATCTAAATGTGCAGTGACTAATAATCAGTTAAGCATTTTTAGATGTAATAATGTTAGTGTTATTAATGAAACTCTTACCTAGCCTATTTTTATTCACAGTGTCCATCTCACGAGACAAAACCTCGACCACATTTTAATGAGCTTTCTAGGTATTAGGCATACAAATTCTATTCATGCACTAGATATAAAAGAGGAAAACCTCTAATGCTGCTTTCAAAGGTCATCACACTCTAGCTAGTCTGCTTTTGAACTGAAATAAAAAAAGGGCTCAGGGCATCATTTTAATGATGTTTGTACGCTGTAAACCGAACAGCGGGGGGCATTTAAATCACATTCCATTATTGCAATTAACAATGCCACAGCTGTTTAGATTGATGTTCTAAACTTATATTAAATCTCTGCAGCATGCCTGATATCATGACTAAACCATAAAGCCATCCAAATTAGATTGTTGCAGCACATGGGGACTCAAGTCAAAGCCAATGTTCAGAATATCATAGTACTTAGTACTATAGCATCATTTTTGCAGTATGCAGCGTGTATAGTGTGCACGTTATGCACATATTCTGTATGCATGGGCTATCCAAATGAGCTATTATATTTACAAAAAAAAAACTGTAGTATAAAACAGAGCACACTTCAAGGAAATCGTAAATGCCACAATGCACAGTTCTTTCCAATTCTTACTTATTAGTTAAATAAAATATCAAATATTTATTGTCACATGCTGCATAGTGTATCGCATATATACAGTGAATACTGTACAGTAAAGTGTTCCATTCTATTGCTTGCTGCAGAAAACCTATCGGAGACGCCTCAGTGTGTTTCTGTCCATAACACCAGTAAAAGCTAATCTGTATCGAGTCTCTCCTGTGTCGACCTCTTCTTTCATTGATGTTCCCAGGAGTGTTTTTGTAAGGTATGGTGTGCTAATGCGGTCTCTGAGTGAGGGGGAGAGCAGAATAGGGAGTCATTATGACGTGGGAGATAAGAGGCAGTGTGTGGGATTGTACTGTTTCTTCTCGTGGGGCTGAATGAATGACTGACATTCATTCAAACAAGAGATTCTTACATGCCTAATCAACCCTCAATGAAGGTGTCAGGCTATTAGATATTCAAAAGATTATGAAAAAAAAAGCAGCAGAGGGCAAATAATGTTATCTGTATTCTTAAGTAAGGAGAAACAACTTGTGTGAAATCCAGGCAAGCAGATTTTTAAACATTGTTTATGGCTTTCAAACATTTAATTCACTACTTCTTTAAAACAAAAGAACCCTTTAAATACCAACAGTATTGTGGTATAGATATTGGTATGGCTAACCAGGCTAATGAAATATATAGTCCTATGGTCACATTTTTCAAACATTATATTGCGTTGGTTCTTGCGTGTTTAGTGGCAGTTTCGAAGTGAAATATCATGCTAAAAAGTACGTTCAGTTTTCTCTGAAACAGATAAATATGACTGTGCCAACATTTTATGTTCAGGGATGCACATACGTTTTTCAGTCTGGTTCTCATGAAATATAACTATTCCCATTAAATATAACTATTAAAAAAAAATAATAATAATAGTATTATTTCACTGTTTATTTTGTTATTTTTAAATAAAACAAATTATAAATAAAGTGTTATAATGCTATTATATTTTAAAATAAATAGTATTAAATAAAAGTACAATTATTTTATAGCACACTTTAAAAAAATGCTAATATTTACATGTTCATTTTTAGATTTTATTTATTTATTTATTTATTTATTTATTTATTTAAGTTTCATCATTTTCAAACCTTAAATCAGCCAGCTTTTATTTTGGTGGGTTGCTGGCAAGTAAGCATATGAGCTGTCGTTTTAGCGTTTAGCGTAGGGCCCTTACCACTGCACATTTTGTATGGCTGCATCCGAAAACTGAAAAATGCTGCCTTCGGAGCATTCCTGTCTCGTGAGATACCTTCATCTGATCGATTTTTGAAGGCAGCATAGATGTATCCTTCGCTGCCTTTGATATCCCACAATCCTATGCGTTCCATTCCGTGACGGTTGAGCTAAAAAAATAAAGATGGCGTCTGAAAGTTGCGTTTGGTGGTTAGTTTGTGTGTAAATGTATATTTCTGATTAACTTTTTGCACTTTTGATGTTATTTCTAGCGAGAAATTAGTATTAAAGTAATTAAATATTTGTTTAGTTATCACCAAAACTCGTTCTATTTTGTTGTAGATCATTAAACCGTTACGCTGCCTCAGAAGGCTGTCCGAAATCAGTTTCGTGAGGTGCCTTCGTGCAAAACACGCTGCCTGCAAAGTCATTGCCTCATAAGGCAGCGAGGCAGCAAGTCTGCTGCCTAAGTTTTTGGATGCAGCCTATGTCTCCCTCAGCTAACACACCTGATTCAACTCATCAGCTCATTAGTAGACACTGCCAGACTTGAATTGTGTGTGTCCGATAAGGGAGACATGTGCAGAGGTGGAGGTCCTCAGGACAGGTTTGAGAAGCAGTTCCCTACACCAGTGATTCTCAATTCTGGTCTTTCTTATCTAACATGCCTGATTCAGGTAATCAGCATGTTGAGAGAGCTCCATAAACTGAGCTGCAGTGATGGTGTCCCCATGCAGTGTATTTACTGCTCCCTATTTCCTGAGCATGGGATATTATACATAACAATACATATTTTATGTATTTTTACATATGCAACCCTACGTATTGTGCATATTTTAATATACATAATTTACTTAACTTTTTTTTTTTGCATCAGTTGATTGACAAAACAGTAAATATTGCTTTGGCATTTTCATTCAGAGTGAAGTACTGCATGCATTAATGCACAAATAATTACAAAGAAATGGTGAGTGACTCATTAAATTAAATATGACATTTTGATGCACAAAGACTAAAATAGTATTTTCTTCTAACATATACTCCAGTAATCTTAGTTTTGTTTACAACTGTGTGTCCAGGGTTGCTTAATGGCCCAAGTTTAAAAGCCCAAGTCTCTTCTTCTTTGGAAACCTATGAGATTTTTCCTGTTTTCCTTTTTCATGTCCAATTGGTCTGAGAAAAAAAATAAATAAATAACAACTTATGGGTTTGTTAAAATCATGGATTGTAAATGGACAACTCATGGATTCATTCATTGTACATTTCCTTTTAAGAGCCAACTATACACACTCTCAGCTTTGTAGGGAGCTGCTGAAAGCAGGATTGGCTCCGGATGCTGATATTTTTATTTTTTAATAGACCCCCACTGTAAAAACCATTCATATAGTTTGAGCGGACTAAAAATAAACCTCTTTCCCAGGTTTCCAAGCAACAGGCTTCTGACACAGATAAACACAATGCTTGCAACAGCCCTGAACCCCGATGGCCTTGATCTGTTCCTCCACACGTCCGCCACTCCCCTCTGGAACCTTGAGAAGCAAAGTGCTGCTGAGTGATTACCGTGCTCTCGCCACTGCCACCTCTTCAGCTGAGCGCTCGCATGAGATAATGAAAATTTTCTGAACGGAAAGGGAAATTAATTGTTTGGTGTGTGGCAGCCTAATACAAAAGCATTCCCACCAGTCACTTCTAATAATGGTAATTACTAAGATCGGTTTGTGCTAATTACCATGCAGTATTGTAACTACAGAGGTCTTGTTTGTGAGGCCAACCCTCAGCCTTCACATTAGGAACCAGAGTTTGAAAACGTCACGTTACATGTTATACTAATGTGTTTCTCGTTTTAAGAAGTTTTGTTACATTGGTATATTTTATTATTTTATGCACATTTGTGTTGAACTTTTTCTCATTGTCTGTTGTCTTAGCTGCTCTCTAATTCAAAAAAAAAAAAAAAAAAAAAAAAAAAATATATATATATATATATATATATATATACCCTGGACCACAAAACCAGTCATAAGGGTCAATTTTTCAAAATTGAGATTTATACATCATCTGAAAGCTGAATAAATAAGCTTTCCATTGATTTGTTAGGATAAGACAATATTTGGCCGAGATACAACTATTTGAATATCTGGAATCTGAAGGTACAAAAAAAAATCAAAATACTGAGAAAATTGCCTTTAAAGTTGTCCAAATGAAGTTCTTAGCAATGCATATTACTAATCAAAAATTAACTTTTAATGTATTTATTGTAGGAAATTTACAAAATATCTTAATGGAACATGATCTTTACTTAATATCCTAATGATTTTTGGCATAAAAGAAAAATTGATAATTTTGACCCATACAATGTATTTTTGGCTATTGCTACAAATATACCCGTGCGATTTAAGACTGATTTTGTGGTCCAGGGTCACACACACACACACACACACACACACACACACATATATATATATATATATATATATATATATATACACTTGTCTCAGCTGCTCTCTCTTTCAAAAAAAAGTTATATGTGTGTGTGTGTGTATATATATATATATATATATATATATATATATATTATGCAGTGTCATTATCAAATTATGTAATGTATTTATTAGTATTTTGTGGCAAGACATACATTTTAGCATGTTTTAAAATAAAATGGTAGACTCTGACAATTTTTAAGCTAAAATCTTAGGCATTTTTCCCACGTTTTGCATCATTTTATAAAAATGCAAAAATACTTGATTGCGAATGACGTATGATAAAAATATTCTGCTCACAATTTATATTTATATATATATATTTTTTTTTTTGGACAGAGGTTACAGCCTGCAAATGAACATTTCACTCATCCCTTTTTAGAACCTTTTCTCAGGGTCTCTATAATTTGTATTGTCGTATCACCATTCATTATAATATTGATGCAGAAAACACTGGCTCACTGGATTTTATTTTTCTGTTTACTGAAAGTGTGTTCCATAGTGCAGAACAGATTGTTGTTGTCAGGGTCGAGAAGACAAGACATTTTTCACAAACAGCTTTAACTCAGGTGTGCATTCTCCAAATTACAGTGAAATATGTGTTAACTGTTCTGACCTTTTTTACCAATGGTGTCTGTTGATTTTGAAGAATTGGTGTGAGGAAGAGTGCGTAAGCAAGCTCATTTAGATTCTTTCCATTGCTCTTTTTCTCTAAAGAGCAAAACAGGACATCTCTCCACAAGAAATGGCATCAAATGACAACACTTTTCTTCAGTAGTCTGAAATTTCACTTGAAATTGAAATGCAGGAAAAACCTGCATATCTCAAGCATACTCTACACTGACATGGTTGTCTTTTTGATAAACAAGCAGTACTGTATTATTCAAGTCTGTCTCAAGTCCAGGTCAGAAATCAGAAAGAGCTTTATTACCAAGTAAGTTCACACACAAAAGAAATTTGACTTGGAGACAGGAGCTTCCAGTGCAGAAGAAAGTACAGTGCAAACATACATTGGAATTACACAGTAGAGATCAAATGAAATTTAACACTAATATAAAAACAAAAAAGAAAATGAATGCACTATGTACAGAAGTAGAAATATAGAGGAAAAACATCCTTTAAATGAATGTACAGATATATTATTTAGAAAGCCCAAGACCATAGTAGAGACCAGCTCATTGGAGTCGGAGTCCTGGCCGAGTTCGGTCTTGTCCAGACTCAAGTATTACAACACTGCTTGTTTATCAGAGATTAATACTTATATTTGGATTGCCATATTTTAAGATTAAAAGTCTGGCTCTGTGATGAGAAGACAAACAAACACAAAACAAAAAATAAATGCATTTGACATTTTTAAGTCAGTTTTGAAGTGATCTTCATGTAACAAAATGAAATTAAACTCTCAGTTTTACTAAAAAATCAACCCCTGGAACATGAAAGTGGCGAAATCTGAAAAAAAAAAAAATGTCCAAGTGCAAGAGATTGGGTGCTTGAATCTTGCTTGAATTTTTTTTAAATAAATTAAAATTGCATTTGTTTGTCAAATGGAACAGTGCATCATTTGGATGAAAGATCGACACTCCATGACAAACATTGCTGTATTACCATCCCTATATTACCAAGGGCTTGGTCTGTCACTAGATGGAAGGATGATATTTAACAAAAAAAAAAAAAAAAGGAATTAAGATGTCAGAGTGAAATAACCTCAGATAAGACAATGAAACTGCTGTTTTCAACATATGTAAAGAGGGATCACATAATCACAGATTTTTAACAGTGTTGACAGTTAAATGCAAGTTTTTAGGAGAGCTGAGATGAAAGACATGGGGGCTAAACCACTGTAAACAGGGTTTAGTGATGCTTATGGTTTGTGGTCATTATGTAATGACTGTATCCTTGTCGTTCCATGCAAAACTAGTTTGAAATCCCACAGGGTTTGGGGAGGGGCATACATTTTGTGCTTGTCAAGAGAAGTGACATGACCAAATCCAAGCTAAACTCCTGATTAGCATAATGTAGCACCCAGATGTCAGGTTCTTAAAAGTCACTTTGGCTCTAATGTGACATCTTGTATTCTGACAAACTGTGTCGGTCAGGTTCATAAACTCTCAGTGTGTTCTCATTCGGTGGGTGCTGTGAGTTCTACCTGTTGAGGTGTTGAAAAAGAGAACTTTTTTTTTTCTATTCGAATGAATCAGATGTCAGTGTATAATCACACCATGAAAGACAGACAGCCTGGAAATAACATGATGAGGTATAAAGAAACTCTGTTTTTATTTTCTCGTGTAAGCTATTTGGTGTCATCTGTCAGCTCTGGTAGTCCATCGCTCAGCACTCAAACATACCGCTTTATTTGTTTGCTATTTCATTTTTGCTGCCCTTCCTTCAAGGACCCAAGGGATGGTCAGTGCTTGTTTTTGTCTGACTACTCTGAAAGCAGTCAGTCAAAACTAACCTGTATAAATAAACGTACTGCATTCATTATACATTGCTTCAGTGATCTTTCTCCTATTAATTCTAGGGCCTATTTACGTGCATAAAAGCAAGGCTGCATAATCAATCAAAATTAGAGATGCACCAATACAAAATATCTCAGCCGATACCGATAGCCGATTATTTATCATTTATTTAAATATTTATTTAAACATACATATATAATTAACAGTAAATAAGCTCCATCAGGTGTTTTTATAGCTAACTGACCAACCATGAACACTGGATAACTTTCCTGTGGTAAATGATAAGTGACAGATTGATCACAAGCTGTTTTATTGGCGTCTTTTGACGGTGGAAACACTGATTGAGTAATTACATGAGACATGATACATTTCAGTAAATATTTTATCTTTCAACACCTTCTGATGTTCATTCATACTTATTTTGCACTGTAACTTGTATTAAAGTAGAAGAGACTTACTCTCCACGTTGCCACTTGAACTGAGGTGCTACAGCAATATGTCACGCTACATTTAAGAGTGTCAAATGACATTTATTGTTGGCATTTTGTGATAAAATGGACATTATTTGCGAGATGAAACTTTTTTTTATCAGAAATAACAAAAGATAAAGGTCTTTGACATTATTGGATGGGAAGTGCATTACAAATAATGACAAGTGAAGATAAAACACAGACCTAGCAACCCTGGCTTGAAATACGAATGATTTTTAAGGTCAAATAGAACCTTAATGCCTTTTTTTATTTATGTATTTGTATTTATTAGATTGCATTAAAGCATTATCACGTTAACTTGAACAGCCCTATATTGAGACATTTGAAGTCTGACAATTTTTCCACGCTCTTTTAATTGACAGTATATAATCAACTCTCATCATATACAGTATATATATATATATATATACACACACACATTATTACACATTATTATTATTATTTTATTTATTTATTTTGGAATGTTCTATAAATCATACTGGATTCATTTAAACGTTCATTTCGTTTCTTTAGTTCTTCAAGATTTATTTTCTAGGTAACACTTTATTTTAAGGTGTCCTTGTTATACGTTACATGTACTTACTATTATGATAACAGTAAATTGTGCATAATTACATGCAAGTAACCCTAAGCCAACCCTAATTCTAACCCTAACCATATAGTAAGTACATGTAGTTAATTAATATTTCTCAGTATTTAAATGTATAATTCCACTGTAACAAGGACACCTTAAAGTGTAACCATTTTCTATTTCATTTCATTACATGACAGTTGTCTTTTAAAAAGGTAACCATTACGTTAGTAAGATTGTATATTGCAATCATTTTATTGTGTTGAATGGAACAACTGTACAGAGAGGAGAAAAAAAACTAATTTGAATGATTTTTCCCTTTTTTTCCCATTTCAAAATGAATATTGACCCAGTATTTGCTATATTCTATTTCAAGATTTACATAAAGAGGCTAAACATATCCAAAAGCAAAACACTTTTTTTCAGTCCACATGACCCAGGTTCTTTTTTTCTCTTTGTTTGGAACACTTCAACTTCGTACCTTAGTTTTCCTCTTCTCTGTCTCCAAAATTTAATGATCCTTGCTTTCCGTCTGGCTTTTGTTTTTCCCATACGACTACTATGTGACTCCAGACTGGTTGGCGAGAGCAAGCATCAAAGTCCTCCATCCAGAAACTGTCATCATTAAGTACAGCAGAACCAGTGCATTGGGAATCTTGTCTCAGCTTCTGTAAACCTTCATTGATCAACTTTCACGTCCGGGGATATGATGATAAGTGTAATGGAGGACTCAGTGCTGTCCTGATGGAAGATTTGTCACACGTCAAGAACTCTTTTTGCTTCTCATCGGTGATGTAAAGCTCTCAGGCTAGAGGTCATTGTTGATGTTCTTTTTATGAAGAGCATACCTGAACAACAGTAAACCTCTGAAGACTGCAAGAGTATTGATAGACCGACACCATGAAAGAAAAGCATGGAGCCCCTCATTGAGTGGTTTAGAGCAAAGGCGTAGGTGATTTCAGCACCGCTAGTGGCACCACAATGGAATTACAAAAGTAATATAATCATTTTCAATAAAATAAATTTTATTTTCCCCCACATGGCTTTGGTCAGACAACCAGATGGCAAACTCACAGCACTGGCTGAACAAAAATGATGCTGGTCGGACAGCAACACTAATGGTAGCACACCAGCAACCTTTATTGTCTTTCACACAAATTATGATTCCAGAGATAGTTATTATAAAACGGATAGTTCCGGTCCTTGATTCTAATTGGTTGAGCCATGTTCGAAGCTGTTGTAAATTACGCTACAAACATACCCCGCTTTGCGTCGTGCCTAACAGTGCCCCTTAGCTGTTATAAATTCACTGTAAACCACGGGGCTTGTACCACTGTAAAATTGGGGTTTATTGCTTTAATAAACACTACGTAGTTCACATAGTTCATTTCACAAAACTGTGTTATGACCTCAAAACAGTTATACCATAGTGCATGGTTTGTCAACTAATATGTGACCCTGAACCACAAAACCAGTCATAAGGGGCAATTTTTTTTCAAAAATTAAGTTTTGGTGTATTTACCGTAGGAAATGTACAAAATATCTTCATGGAACATGATCTTTACATAATATCCTAATGATTTTTGGCATAAAAGAAAAATCGATAATTTTAACCCATACAATGTATTTTTGGCTATTGCTACAAATATGCCCGTGCTACTTAAGACTGAATTTGTGCTCCAGGGTCACATATATACTTCTTTTGCATCACATAACCAGATCCATATTTGACTTTTCTGATGTATTAAAATTGATTTGTAGCTCGCCTGGTACAATATTTCATTTGCACGGATAGGAATAGAGTAAAAACACAACTCATGACACTCAACAAAAGAGCTCAAATCCTTGTAGAAGTTGCTGTAGAGTTGATTTTTTTTTATTTATTTTTTAGCACACACATTTTAGTGCCACTAACCAGATATTTAATTTACAAACTGACACGATATGTGCATTAGCCAAAGTAATAAAATGTTGACACAATCACATTCATCGGTTTCATAGAAAATAACTATCACTGGACATTTCACTTTATATATGTATAAGGTTTATGTTTTAAATATTCTTTATATTTTGTATAATTTATAAGTAGCCTAGTTTATATTTAAGCAAAAACAAAACAAAAATGGCCTGTGCATTCACATAATAATGCAGTAGAGTTGGTGGTCAAAGATGCTTATAAAATGTTTGTGCACGCATATGTTTCCTTGGAAGGAGTGTGTACACAGATTAGTGCCTGCAGACAGACTGATTGTGATTTTTGGGTTCTTTCAACAGTTGATGTGAATATCTCTGGGCTCTTATTTATCTGTGCTGGCTTGGGGAAAAGGAGATTTTAGGATTTGCCTGAATATGCATTTATTAATGTCAATGCCAAAGGCTTTTTTTCAAATAATATGCAAACTTAAATTTAATTTTAATTTTAAAACGTTAATATGCAGGGCCAATAACATCAAAACTATTATGTGTGCACAAAACATTTTCAACACATTCATTTGAAACCCGAGCCTGCACAGTAGTGATTCATTTGGAGCCCGAGTCTGCGCAGTAGTGATTCATTTGGAGCTCGAGTCTGCGCAGTAGTGATTCATTTGGAGCCTGTGTCTGCACAGTAATGATTCATTTGGAGCTTGAGTCTGCGCATTAGTGATTCATTGGAGCTTGAGTCTGTGCAGTAATGATTCATTTGGAGCTTGAGTCTGCACAGTAGTGATTCATTGGAGCTTGAGTCTGTGCAGCAGTGATTCATTTGGAGCCCGAGTGTGCACAGTAGTGATTCATTTGGAGCCTGAATCTGAGCAGTAGTGATTCATTTGGAGCCTGAGTCTGTGCAGTAATGATTCCTTTGGAGCTTGAATCTGCACAGTACTGATTAATTTAGAGCTTGACTCTGCGCAGTAGTGATTCATTGGAGTTTGAGTCTGCACAGTAGTTACTCATTTGGAACCCGAGTCTGAGCAGTAATGACTCATTTGGAGCCTGAGTCTGAGCAGTAATGATTACTTTGGGGCCTGAGTCTGCGTAGTAATGATTCATTTGGAGCTTGAGTCTGCACAGTAATGATTCATTTGGAGCTTGAGTCTGCACAGTAGTGATTCATTGGAGCTTGAGTCTGTGCAGCAGTGATTCATTTGGAGCCCGAGTGTGCACAGTAGTGATTCATTTGGAGCCTGAATCTGAGCAGTAGTGATTCATTTGGAGCCTGAGTCTGTGCAGTAATGATTCCTTTGGAGCTTGAATCTGCACAGTACTGATTAATTTAGAGCTTGACTCTGCGCAGTAGTGATTCATTGGAGTTTGAGTCTGCACAGTAGTTACTCATTTGGAACCCGAGTCTGAGCAGTAATGACTCATTTGGAGCCTGAGTCTGCGTAGTAGTGATTCATTTGGAGCTTGAGTCTGCGCAGTAATGATTCATTTGGAGCTTGAGTCTGCGCAGTAATGATTCATTTGGAACTTGAGACTGTGCAGTATTTACTCATTTGGAACCCGAGTCTGAGCAGTAATGACTCATTTGGAGCCTGAGTCTGAGCAGTAATGATTACTTTGGGGCCTGAGTCTGTGCAGTAATGATTCATTTGGAGCTTGAGTCTGCACAGTAGTGATTCATTTGGAGCTTGAGTCTGCACAGTAGTGATTCATTTGGAGCCTGAGTCTGTGCAGTAATGATTCCTTTGAAGCTTGAATCTGCACAGTACTGATTAATTTAGAGCTTGAATCTGCGCAGTAGTGATTCATTGGAGTTCGAGTCTGCGCAGTAGTTACTCATTTGGAGCCCGAGTCTGAGCAGTAATGACTCATTTGGAGCCTGAGTCTGCGTAGTAGTGATTCATTTGGAGCTTGAGTCTGAGCAGTAATGATTACTTTGGGGCCTGAGTCTGTGCAGTAATGATTAATTTGGAGCTTGAGTCTGTGCAGTAGTGATTCATTTGGAGCTTGAGTCTGTGCAGTAATGATTCATTTGGAACTTGTGTCTGCGCAGTAGTGATTCATTTGGAGCTTGTGTCTGCGCAGTTGTGATTCATTTGGAACCCGAGTCTGCGCAGTAGTCACATCTTGAGGTGGAGCTGCGGTATTATAAGTCCCGCCCAAACTCCCGCAGACCCAATCGCAAGCTCACAATCATGAGACCACACCGTTTCAATAGCATCATATAACTAATTAAAAGCAAACTTTTTAGAAAAATAAGCACTTGAACATACATCAGCGTGATAACTATCTTTGGTAAAAATTAATTTGAAGTGTAATTTGATTATTTAGTTTGGCTCACGTCCCATTCATTTACATGGAGAGGGCGGGGTTTATGACCTGTACTGCAGCCAGCCACCTGGTGATGGTGATCAAAATATTTTGGTTTCACTTTTCAGGACATGCGCGGCACACTTGTTCCAAACCTGTATAACTTTCTTTTTTCTGCCCCCCCCCCCCCCACACACACAAAAGAAGATAACTGAAGGGTTGATGGTCCCCACTGACTTCCATAGTATTGATTAAAAAAATGTATGGAAGTCAGTGATGACCATCAACTGTTCGGTTACCCACATTCTGCAAATTCTTTTGTATTCAGCAGAATAAAGAAGTTCATACAGGTTTGGAACAACTGAGGGTGAATAAATGATGAAATGTCCATTACCTTTAAACTGTTAATGGTGCAAGGATCTTGCTGAAGAAAAGTTTATCAAGAACAAGACATAAAAAGTGTTAATGTCATGACTGGGCAAATCTGTCAGTGCTGCAAACTGTGGTATCCAGCGCATGGTCTGTTGCGTCTTTTGGGAGCTTAGCTCAACTGAAATATCACCATCAGCTTCTCTTTTTTTTTTTTTTTTTTTTTTTTTGTCTGTTTCAACAGACTGCATCAAACTATATTATGATAGTGGATTTCAGATATGATAGATCTTGCAAATGTAAAACTGTTTTGTCTGCTCATTTATCATGAACCCAAGCAGCACCAAAGCACAAGGAATAAGCAAGCCTTTAGATCATCTCTATAAATGAGGAAAAAGCTCCATCACTCTCCATTTTGGTTCCACTTTTCACACTGAAAATTACTTGTAAAAGAATATCTCACCCCTGGTGAGCTAGGCTTGACATTTGGTATGGACCTTAAGGTAGAAGCCATATTTAATTCAGTTGGAATAAAAATGAGACTGTAAGGGATAGCCGTGTCTATACTGAACACAGATTTTATCCAGAATCCAGCACTTTCATTTGATTCAAAACAGAACAAAAAGTAATGTATAGAAAGATAATAAAATAATAAAGTGAAATAATTTGACTAGATTTCTACTACAAATTTCCAGCAAAGTACAAGTACCATTACACATATTACACATCTTATGAATCCTGACAGAGCCCGCCTGCAATTTTACACAGTTCACCAGCTTTCGGCCTTTTTCAGACAGCTCACTTCTCCAGCCCTGGGGTGCAGTTAGCTAGAGGTGTAGGATGGACAGATGGTTTCACTCGTCCTTACAGGCTTTAGGGACCTCTCACCTTGCCCAGATCAGCTCACAGGAATGTAGCTAGAGGAGAGACAGCTGTGTTCTAGCTGCAGTGCGACTTTTACAACCAGCATCCTCTGACTCAGAGCTAAAACAGATGAGAGTATTCAATTCTTATGGTTTTAGGATTAAACTGAGACACAACTTTGATAGGGGATAAAAGGAGCTGTGTGTGAAACCTTGTAAAGTGGCAAGTGCCCAATGCCAGTAAAAATTTGGTTTGGCTGATTTACTGGTCTGTTGGAGGGTACACTTTCTTAGGAACTGCAAAACAATACATTTATCCAAGCCATAAGAAGCTACCTGAAGAGAGTGCTTCAAAACTTTTCTTCTCTTTACTACACTTCTCATCCCTGTTAAAATCCTTTGCTGAGGGGTATATAAAGGATGGAATGACTGAAAGCATTTTGAATAGTCTGGCAAAGTCAGGGGTGTAAAAAGTACTCAAAAATTATACTTAAGTGAACGTTCAGATATTCAATGAAACTTTTACTCAATTAAAAGTAAGGAGATTCTTGTAATTGCATAGGAAAATAAATTGCGTGAAATGTTTTGTCGGACAGACATACAAAGATTTGGTTAAAGGGAGAAAACCTAACAAAATGCAATGGCACAGGTCAGAAACCTCAATGGGATCCTCCATCCTTTAGACCCTCATGCCATCCAATATGTATGACTTTCCTTCTTCAGATGAAGAAACAAATGATCATTTCTCTGTATATAATGCAAGTGTATAAGACTACACACAAGTGAATTCATATGAAAATAACGGTAATTTTCATTTGTTATTTTATCTACAGCTCGTTAGATGTAAAATTCTGAAGTGAAAAAGTAGCACTTTAAGATTATATTTGAATGAATTTGAGAGAGAACGTGTGAGTGAGTAGCCTAATAATGAAGCTTGTTGGTTTAATTGCTAAAACAGCAAAGTTATCACCTCATTGCTGAGAAATATAATGTAGGTTTTAGTAGCGAAGTTATTGTTTATAAAATTCACGGGGCAGGGGTTGAAAACCAGCTCTTGAATGTTGCGCAATTTCTTACATATAAAGCTCCCACATATACAGCATACCTGCATTAAAACGCTGTCTTTATGGGCAAATGTGTCGTCCTCGCATTGTGGTGGCGGACTTCTGAGGGGAATCGGATATGTGTTTTTAGACGTAGGTCGGATGTCCAAATATTAGATATGTATCCAATTAAAATTTGGAAGTGGCCCAGATCGGATGCAAAACAATCGGATCTCATGCGGATTTTTGTGTTTATACGAGTGCAACAAATTTAGATCTATGTCAGATGTGAGCAAAAAAATCAGATTTTTCGTGCCAGTGTAAATGCAGCCACAGTCATTTGCTTCATTCCTGAATGAATCAGCCATTTTTTTAGGAATTGGCTGAATTAACGATTCACTGAAAAAGACTGTGATTTTTCTGCCATCTACTGGTGGATTTAGTTTCATATTTATAGTATCATTTTTTTCAATCATCCCATATTTCCATATTCAACATTCTTAAAGCATTAGTCTCACAACATTATGCAATTGTTATTGTACTGTAAATGCATTCATTCCACTTCAAATGGAACTTGTTTGCCAACTGTGCAGTGTAAAGATGACTTGATTTCATTTGACTGGTAACAGCCTGATTTGATTAAAATTTTTAAACTAATTTATAAATTTAAGATCAATTTGACATTAGACAGATACATTTAATAAGGTTAGAAAAAATTTCTCTTACAAAAGAAAAACATATCATTTTTCAACCAAAAAAGTATGTGTAAGCAAATAATACAAAGTACAGTTTTATAGTCTGTATGAAGTATTTACAGAAAGTACATTTTCTCAATTCAGGCAGTTGAACCAAACAGTATTATGAACCCTGCTTAAATGTCTGTATGCCCAGGGTAGAGACTTTTGAAAGCAAATCCCCGCCGTAGGCTGTGGCAGAACTGCCTCGGGAACAGGTAATGTGCCGAGGATCGTTGGGTCAGTACATTATTGAGGAGATGAGAGGCACAGAAGCTTGGAGAGCCCGAGACATGGCGCAAAGCTGGGGGAAAAGCCCAGGGGGACCTGCCTACCCAGGAGGGCCGTGACGTTCACTGACCGTGAAACTGACAAATGGCCAGTAAAGCAGCCGCAGCGGTGTGCATGCGCACTGACAAGCCAGCTGAGCTACGTGACCATAGGCACACATGTGCACACTGAATTAAAGCTGTAACGCTAGCTTCCTGTCACACTCTGTAATGATACGGTACACAAACGCTAGAGGTTTGAGGAAGCAAAATAGAAGCAAACATTGAGATTTCCTCGGACACGTTCACACTCGTGGGCTTCCGTGTTTAAAGTGCACAACACTTCTAATGTAGTGACCTTTACTGTTTTACACACTCATCCCCTCTGGCACTCAGCAGATTACATACAGCAATGCACAGACACATGCTCTTCTTACTGTCCTCTTCCTTCTTGAAAAGATAAGCCCAAGCATCCTTGCTTAGCTGCAGATTGTCCCACATGACGGGCACAAATTCTGCCCTCCTGCTCACAGCCACTCGCCTGAGAGATTCAAGGAGGAACGCTTTAATCAGACTTATGCTGCACCTGGGACCTGCAGAGAGAGTAACAGAATGAATTACACTACCACCTGTGGTTCTCCACAGACTGAACAAGAAGCACCTCGCAGCCATTAAACTGTCTGAGAGATGACTTTGACTCACCTTAATGGATCAGGCCTTGATACTCACTAATTAAAAGCTTCAGGGATCTATTTATAGGTCAATTTATCCGACGCCATACAAGCTGTCTGCTTGTGACTCAGCTAATTTCAAGCAATGGCTCATGCTGTGTACAGTACACACACAGGACATTTCCCAATAGCTTGCTCAAAGCTTTTGAATGCTTCATCACAGCTAAAGAATCTCTTTTAAGCAGTTTTCTCTTATTCATTCATCTTAGTGCGACATTAACATTTGTGCTCCGTTGGATTTTTCTTCCCTGTCTTCTTTCTCAAGTGTGAATTACGACCTGAGATTCTTCAGTGGATTAAATGAAATTGCTAATTGAGTGTTTGATGCAGCAGTTCTTTATTATTGCCCAATCTTCCGTTTTGAAGTCAGCATAAAGTCTAATGAAAACTATTTACTTTCTTAATACACGTTTGTGGTCTTATTGAGAACAGTTTATCAGTTCATATTACTTCAAAGAAAAAAAAGATTCTTTGTAATCTTGGAATAGTCTCAAAGATGTTTCCTGTTCGGCTGACATCATCTAGGCCACAGGATTTAGCCGTTAGCTGAACAGCTATTTATAGTCAAATACTGTAGCTACAGTACAGGCATAGTTTTCCTAAAAACAGTTGTTTGGCTTGTTAAACCACTGTCTTAGATAATGCAACTATTCTAAAATATTACAAATAGTTATAGTCATTGCCAATCCTCGACTTCTGGGGGCCCTACGCAAAACTGTGTCCGCTGGTGGGGGAAGGGGGGGTCGAGTGGTTATGAATGAACGCATTTGTCCGTGTTTAACTCCGTCTCGAATCGCGCTCACGGAAAGTGCTTGAGAAACAGTGTCTCTTCCTTGGCAGTGTCTCTTCTTTCAGTACGCTTTCAGCTCGTTTACTGTATTCACATTACATGATTTGACTGATTTTTACGTAGAAAGGGTGACAGTGCACCACATTAAAAGAAATGAACATTCATGTTTTCATAACCGCTGGCCAAATTCAAAAACGAAACTAAAATTAAATCATCTTTGAGAGCAAGGGGGCCCTACGCAGCTTGCGTATTTTGCGTATAGGGAGAATCAGCTCTGGTTATACTTATTAAATGTGAATGTGATAAAGATAACAGCACTAGGAAATAATTATACATTTAAAGGGATAGTTCACCCAAAAATTCTATCATTTATTCATCCTTATACTGTTTAAGCACAAAAGAAGATATTTTGAAAAAAAAAAATTGACTTCCATAGTATGGAGAAAAAAATACAATGGAAGTCAATGGCTACAACCGACTGTTTTATTACCAACATTCTTCAAAATATCTTATTTTGTGCTCAGAAAGAAAGAACAATTTAAATGTAGGTAAATGATGACAGAATCTTCATTTTTGGGTGAATCATCTCTTTAAAAATGATGCGGTAGCAATGGGATATGTGAAGATACTGTAGAGAAGGGATGTATGCTTATTGTTTGGTGTTAGTGGCCTATTTTGTTTTTACTAAATTGTTATACATTAAAATTCAGTCACTTTCTAGTCTTAGAATTCTGTTTAGAACATGATTGTCAAGCAGAGTCATAACCTTGTGGGCCGATTGCAAACATATGGTGCAGTAGCTCCTCAGGCGACCTGTGTTTGAGTCCCAGCTCATGGAGTGCCAACATGGATGTGGCATGAACAAGAGACTTAATGAAATTTAAGATGATTTTGAGTGCAACCTATTGCACATATGCAAATGAACTACATTATATAAGTATGTCCAACTTTATTTGCATACATACTGTAGAGTATATTCAAGTAGAGCAATACATAATGTTATATATGTAGCATATCTCAACTGCCTGATTGCTTGTATCTTTACAAATTGTAAACTACTGTATATTATCTCCCAGCTGTAATCTGCTTAATGCAAATGTAAGGCATGAAGATATTAAGATATCGCAAACATTAATATCCTGATTTTCTGTAAAGCTGCTATGTGTCATGTAAAAAAGTGCTAAATAAATAAATCTGACTTGACTTGGCATGAATGCAAACTCACCGTCAGGTCAGGCTCTGTTCTAGACAGAAACACCTACTTTTCACAATCCAGTCAGTTCCCGATAGATCAAATCAAATCATTTCTTGATGAATATCTTGTTTCACTTTTAAATGCATCACATTGCAAAAATAAAATAGGTTGCAAATGCTGTTTCATGCTGATTTGAAAGCTCACTCTCTCTCTGTCTGTTCTTCACTACATAGATTAACCATCCATGCTGAGTGCCCTATGCATCTGGAGGATTTTCCTATGGATGCCCATGCCTGCCCACTGAAGTTCGGAAGCTGTAAGTAACTCTCTGTTGTCCTCATTTCATTTTTCTTGATTGTGTGAGTGACAGCTGCTCAGATTCTCTGACGTATATTATATACATGTTGCCTTGTGCGCATGCACACTGCGCTCGGTCATGAGCTTGACATAGAAATCCGTGTAACATACTGAACTGGATTAGGTGGGCGCAGGTTGAGCAT
The DNA here is from genome assembly GCA_021397915.2 of Tor tambroides. NCBI lineage: Eukaryota > Metazoa > Chordata > Actinopteri > Cypriniformes > Cyprinidae > Tor > Tor tambroides. The sequence continues at coordinate 39,041 of JAFVLL020008956.1, forward strand.
CTAACTGCCTGTGACTACAGACAGACTCTTGTTTGTCTTAAAGACAATCCAGATCAGTAAAATTCTTAGTGGCTTATCTTCTAGACACAGCTCAGAGAACCCAATAACACAGTGTCTTTCTCCACAACTCAGAATGGCACATAATGTCACACCTGACGCTTATTACCCATCTGCGTCTCCTTACAATAAACAACATCTATCCAAGACAGCATTGTCGTTAGAATTCAACATAAAACCCCAAAGGCAGACCAAAAAAATGGACCTTGTTTTTCCTATGTGGAGTCACCAGTCCGAAAACAAACAAACTTTTCGTAATTCTCCTCCTGTGCAGAGCTTTAGATTAATAGCCCAGCCAATGACACCAAAGGTCACCATGACGCAGCAGTCACACCTTTATGAATAAAACATCCCACTGGGCAATAAAACAAAAGTCCTCTGCTCATACATTTTCAATAATGCCTTTCCCCCATAATACCTCTTTTTGACAGGTGCAGAATGGTGACCCCTCATTGGATCTGTGATTCATGCAGCAGAAAGACAGCAAAGAATCAGCTCTTTACCAAGACATCATACAGTGGGCTGCATAATTAGTGGCTTTGTTAACAACAGTCGATTATAAGCACTGTTCCCTCAATCCCCCAGTCAACTCGCTCATTTGCTTTTATGTTTTTTTTTTCTTTTTTGCTCCCGCCTTATATTAGAAATTACAAAGTTGTCTGTTCGTTTGTCTCTTTAAATATAAGGCACGTTTTTCCACTTCTGTTTAAAGATCTGAGAAATAGTGCTCATTTGGGTTGATTTTTTTTTTTTTTTTTTGCATTGCTGGAGTGTTATCATTAATATTAATAGCAGCTTGTTTATTCTCTTTAAAGCAAGCTGAGCACATCTTCAGCTATAATAAATGTGATATGATGAATCGCTTAAAACGTCATCTTTTTTTATCAGATAGACTGATTTTATGGTGCTAATTAATCTGGTAACTGTCAAAATATCCAGTGACTTAGGTATTACAGTGCCAGAAGTGCCCTATAAGCATAATTATTTTGCATCACTCTGGAATACTTGATTCTAATTGGTCAGTTGTGGCAACCAATGTTTCTTGTACCACTTTCATATTAGGAATTAGTGTGATTTAAACTCACATTGTGTCATGAGTCTTTTTGTTGAATTCAAACATAGAATACAATCATAAAAGTAATTTGTTCATGAATGAGACACAAGTTAGTTTTGTGCACAAACATTGATAGAAAGAAATGTTGTCTATTTACTTCCTTCACTTTTTTTTTTTTTTTTAAAGCATTGCGTGATTTATTTTGCTTGTAGTTTTGTGTTCTGCCTGTATTGGCAAAAAAATGCAGACATTCAAGGACCATTAACACGAACGGCATAAAAAATCATCTTGATTCTCAACCGTATTCTATTTTCCCATTATTTGGTCTGGTAAACAGGCAAAGGTTCATTTTACTCCAGCAGAACGAGTGCCCGGCTTTTATTTGACTGCCAGCCATGATGATTTATAATTGAGGCTAATGCATAATGGCCAATAGAGTAGAGATTTAAAAACACATACAAGCTCCTCATTCCCTCGTTAACCAGCTGCTCATTTTAGATGCTCATTTTACAATAAGATGTGTGTTTTGTGCAGTAATATGTAACACAGGAAACATTCTACTGAGACTCTGAAACTATTATTGGACTGTTAATCAAATTATAGCAAGGTCATTCACATAAAAACAGTGTTAGAATGTGATATTGGATGAAATATTTCCTTCTCCAATCCAATTTGAATTGCTTCTAATTCATTCTCTTATGTTCTATTCTCTTTCACACTCACATCCTCTTATTAATTGAGTTTTAGCCCAGGCACTAAATTTAAGACTTTTCTTGTAATGTGCTGAAAGTCTTTGACACCACTGACCTTTTCAGCCTACAGCCATGTCTTGCAGGCCAGACTAAATAAGAACCAATGCCAGTCATACAATTTAAATATTTATTTAAACATGGAATAATGCACTTCATTATCAATTACTATTCATAATAGATGAAGTGGCATTAAACTTGATGTGTTTAGCTTTTGATTAATGACCTTCCAACAGAATAAAACAATAACGTTTCTCTGTGGCCATCAAAATTTAATTAGCAAACCTCTGCCTGCTGTGTGAATTATGTTTCTAGTGTTAAGCCTGCCAGCTTTTCTCCCGCTCACTTGCTCAGAGTTGTGTGGGCGCACATGTGTCTGTCTGCATATGTGTGTTGTTTGTTTCTGTGTACAGACCCCAAGATAATTGTTTTTCATGCTCTTTTGCAAAGTTCATCCTTGTGTATTCAAACACAATAAGTCTTGTGTTACATTTCCCCATTATATACGTTAGATTCAAGGAAGCTGCTAATCGGAGGGAGCGGTTGACCCATGGTTAGTCAGCTTTTATTAAAGTTGCATTCCAGTTGCCCTCACTGAGATGCATTTATTCATTTTACTGCCCCTTATTTTATCATGAGCTCTGTTTTGTTCTAAAATATGAATTTTCAGTAGGTGTTTTCCCAACCCAGAAACTATATCATTCATGGAAACAGGATTCTCTCAGAAGGCAAACAGACCAGTAAAATGTCTTTGCATTCAAATTGCTCAGTGCATTATGAATTGGTTAACACTACACACTTAAATCTACACACTTTTTGTTTACATAATATGTTGTAAAATAACTTATTTATAGACTACGCACGCCGCCTAATATTTTTTAATAAGCAAACAAGTACTTGCCAAAACAAAATACAAATATGGGTTTGGCCACCTAATTGTTTAAACCTCTAAGCTGAGTTCTTTGGACAATTTTGTTTGGATATGTCCTCCAAACAAAAATGTGTTAATGAGAGATATATGTACAGTATACGGTTTATGGATGCTAACAGTCCTTAGGAAGATGAACAGTTAATAAACAAATAACTATAGCCTTATTTGACAAATATCACAAAAAGTCCTTAAAAATACACAAGTGATGGGTCATTGTAAAGAGGAGTCCACTGAAGGCGAGCTTAGTGATGAACCCAAGTGCAGTTTATTGACAAACGTGAAATCCAAAATCCAAACATAATCCAAACAGACGAAGACTTGACTTGACTTGAAACAGGCTTGACTTGAAACAGGCTTGACATGAAACAGGCTTGACATGAAACAGGCTTGACATGAAACAGGCTTGACATGAAACAGGCTTGACATGGCATGAACAGACTAGACTCACCGACAGCAGGTTACAACATTAATACACGACAAAGCACAAATGCAATAACTAGCAAACTTATAGCAAACTAAGCAGGTCACATGACAAGAACAAACCAATGGGAAACAAGACACCTGATTATGACAACCAATCAGAACGTGACACATAGAACAAGAGAACCAATCACAAAGAGACATGAGGGCAAGGGAAGCATGACACAAACAGGAACCATAACTAAACTTCAAAATAAAAGACATGATAACAAGAACCTGAAACAAAACCAAAAACAGACCTTACATATTCTCCCCTCTAAGGGCGGCTCCTGACGCCCTAAAAAAAAAAAAACACCCAACCCAAAACAGGCCCCAAAAAGTCCAGGAGGGTGGTGGACCAGAGGCAGAATGGGGGGAGGGATGGAGGACCAGGCCCGTGAAGGGGAACAAGACTTGGAGCATGGGGCAATGGCGGGCCTGGGAGAGCAGGGAGCCATGGCGGAGCAGGCAAGGCAGGGGGCCATGGCGGAGCAGGCAAGGCAGGGGGCCATGGCGGAGCAGGCAGAGCAGGGGCCTCGGTGACCGTGGCAGTACAGACCGTGAGTTCAGGAACGGCCTCCGTGGCCGTGACAGGACAGACCGTGAGTTCAGGGATGGCCTCCATGGCCGTGGCCGTGACAGGACAGACTGGGGAGGTCTGGGGCGGAACGGCCTCCGTGGGCCGACAGGGCAGACCGTGAGTTCATGAGTGGGCGCCACCACCTTGGGAGGTTCTGCAGCGGAAGCCGCCACCTCTGGAGGTTCTGCAGTGGACGCCGCCTCCTCTGGAGGTTCTGCAGCAGAAGCCGCCACCTCTGGAGGCACAGGAGCAGATTCGTGGACAGACGAGGCCTCTGGAGCAGACTCGTGGACAGGAGAGGCCTCAGGAGAGCAGTGTGCAGCCCACACGCTCAAAATGGCGACCGCCATAATAGGAAGCACTGAGGTCAGGGGAACAGTCTCTGTGATAGCCAGTGCTGAGGCCCTGGGGATGCCACAGCTGCTCGCACTGACATCAGTGGTGGGGTCCCACACTGGCAAATCAGTCCTGGCCCAAGCTCCATCCACAGGAGCTTGTAATTTTAGTCTCCCAAAAAAAATCCTTAGGGGAATTTTTGGTGACAGCAGTGACGTGACAAGGCTCAGGCGTGGCGGCCATCTTGGCCGGGGACTCAGGCGTGGCGGCCATCTTGGCCGGGGACTCAGGCGTGGCGGCCATCTTGGCCGGGGACTCAGGCGTAGTGTGAGCAGGCCTGCCTGACAGGCGTGACGTGAGCAGACTCTGGCTTCTGACAGGCGTGACGGTGAGCAGGCTCTGGCGTGACAGGCGGACGAGCAGGCTCTGGCTTGACAGGCGTGACGTGAGCAGGCTCTGGCTTGACAGGCGTGACGTGAGCAGACTCTGGCTTGACAGGCGTGACGTGAGCAGGCTCTGGCGTGACAGGCGTGACGTGAGCAGGCTCTGGCTTGACAGGCGTGACGTGAGCAGGCTCTGGCTTGACAGGCGTGACGTGAGCAGGCTCTGGCTTGACAGGCGTGACGTGAGCAGGCTCTGGCTTGACAGGCGTGGCGTGAGCAGGCTCTGGCTTGACAGGCGTGACGTGAGCAGGCTCTGGCTTGACAGGCGTGACGTGAGCAGACTCTGGCTTGACAGGCGTGACGTGAGCAGGCTCTGGCTTGACAGGCGTGACGGGAGCAGACTCTAGAACGGCGGCCATTTTCTCAAGATTTCCTGGAGGGATAAGCATCTTATAATGTAGCCTTCAATGGCAGCCATGTTATGAAGAATCTCCTGAGTAGCCAGCATGACGTGAGCAGGCCCTGGGGTAGTAGACATGACGTTAGCAGACTTTAGATTGGTAGACATGTGATTAGATTGTGAGTTGGTAGACATGACAGGAGTAAACTGTGACTTAACTGGCATGTGAGCAGGTCCTGGAGTAGCAGACATGACGTGAGCAGACCTTGGCGTGGCAGACATGACGTGAGCAGACCTTGGCGTGGCAGACATGACGTGAGTAGGCTTAGAGGAAGTGTCGTGTTCCTCCTCCACGACACCAACAGTAAAGGATGATCCAGACAACAGTAGAGCATGATCAATATATTGTTCCAGAGTCCAGTGAGGGGGTAGTGGCGAGGCATGAGATAATTAAGGGAATCATTCAGTCCATGGTGAAAAATGTCCTTTAGGGCAATGTCATTGAAACCCACCTGGTCACACAGTTCACAAAATTCTGCCACATACTCCTCTATGGCCCTGTCGCCTTGACGAAGGCAGAGGAGGCTAACTGCTGGGTTCATTTTGCAGGTCGTGTATTCTGTAAAGAGGAGTCCACTGAAGGCGAGCTTAGTGATGAACCCAAGTGCAGTTTATTGACAAACGTGAAATCCAAAATCCAAACATAATCCAAACAGACGAAGACTTGACTTGACTTGAAACAGGCTTGACTTGAAACAGGCTTGACATGAAACAGGCTTGACATGGCATGAACAGACTAGACTCACCGGTTGCAGGTTAGCTAAAGACATACAATGACAAAGCACAAATGCAATAACTAGCAAACTTATAGCAAACTAAGCAGGTCACATGACAAGAACAAACCAATGGGAAACAAGACACCTGATTATGACAACCAATCAGAACATGACACATAGAACAAGAGAACCAATCACAAAGAGACATGAGGGCAAGGGAAGCATGACACAAACAGGAACCATAACTAAACTTCAAAATAAAAGACATGATAACAAGAACCTGAAACAAAACCAAAAACAGACCTTACAGTCATTCATGAACGATTTGTTCATTGTATCTGTCACATGACAAATGAACAAAAGACTGGGGAGATAATCATTTACGATCCTCACTAATTATCTTTGGTTGCATTATAACGATTTTCTAATTCGGAATATGATCAAGATTGCATAGGGGGACATGTTCCATCACTATTATTGATCTTAGTCAGGTTAGACGCCATGTAGAATTTCACACAGATGAAAACGAGGCTGTGAGGAATGGACTTACAGTCTGAGTTCATGTGTGAAAACTTACCCCAGAGTGCTAATTAATGCATTAACTAACAAACATGCACTAACATGTAGTCAAGGGAATGACACGCATATGACTTATGTTATAGTTAAGGTTATAGTTGTTGATTAAACTTAATTTAGTTATTTGTCCATGATTATTCATGTACTGTTATTGTAATTGGTTACTAAAACTTTTTAGTCAAAATCATTTATTTTTATAAAGACTGCATCAGTGTTGGGTACGTTACTTTAAAAGAGTAATTAATTACTAGTTACTAATTACATCTTCAATAGTGTAATTAGATTACTGTACAAATTACTCTCTCCAAAAAGTATTCAATTTATTACTGATTACTTTCTGAATCCTATAATCAATCTTGACAAGTTAATGATACAAGGATAGACATGAAACGGTTCTTTTAATTCTTTCAAATAAATAACAGATAACTACACACACTATTTTGGTCACACTTTAGATTAGGGTCCAATTCTCTCTATTAACTAACTATTAACTATGACTTTTGCCTCAATAATTACTCATTACTGCTTATTAATACTTAGCAAATTAGTTGTTAAGTTTAAGAATTGGGTAGGTTTAAGGATTTAGAATAAGGTCTTGCAGAATAAGACATTAATATGTTCTTTTTAAGTAATAATAAACAGCCAATATCCCAGTAACATTCATGCTAATAACCAACTAGTTAATAGTGAGAATTGGACGCTAAAATGTTACCAATATTCTTATTAAGTCACCAAAGTATTTAAAGTGAGAAGAGTACATAAAAAGCATGGATTTTAAGGTTAGACTTTAAATTGTGATGTTAAATCCACTATTGTATTGCATATAAATATTCTACAGTCTATACACAGTATTAAGTTCAATTACATAAGAATTAACTGTAATTAAATTACAGAATAAATAAGAGTAATCCCTCACTTTACTTTTTCAAGGGAAAAGTAATTAAATTACAGTAGCTAATTACTTAGTAACTAGTTGCACCCAACACTGCATTAAGAATGCTGACAAGAAATTAAATATAAATATAAGGTCGCAAAGGGCAAACCTAAAATTTACTGCTAGTTGATCCTAGCCAATCAGTCGAGAAGTATTGTTTGAAGTGTAGTACTCTCAGCATGCTTCAGCATGAAGATATGGAAAAAACTTTCATGCAGAAAATGGTAAAAGTGAACAGCATTGTAAATGTTTAAAAATGTTTGGTCAGAATAAACCAATACTGCTGTGGTTTGTCTTTCTAAGATGCCTACACCAACAACGAGGTTGTCTACATCTGGACAGCGGATGATGAGAAGTCTGTTTCTGTGGCTCCTGATGGTTCTAGACTCAACCAGTATGACCTATTGGGCCATGTCATTGGCAAAGAGACCATCAGCTCCAGTACAGGTAAGAACTTTTCTCTTCTGATTATATAGTGAAGTTAAAGCAGATCAAAATTGCATTTCTGTTATTTATAGTTTTAATGCATCATTTACTATAATTCTGCAGTGTGGAAAATGCATGTATATCACATTATCTTTATTGTCAATGACAATAAAGAGTGCATAATCAGTCACTAAAACCAGCATTTTCAGAGCTGTTTCTATGACATGTTGGACCAGGCAAAAATGAAACAAGCAAAGAGGCTGAGAGTTTCAGTAACGATGCAGTTATGCTTTTGTGATGAATTGATATATTGATTGCATTCATACTGAGTCACAGCAAATGCATCACAGTACATATCATGGCAATTGTCAATATCCATCTTATTTTCCATTTTATACACCACCAAATCCCATGTATTTACACTGAATGCTGCAGTCAGCCTTTTAAAAGGTGTCCTTGATGGATATGAAAAACATCTGCCTTCCTTTGTTTATCACTATTTGAGGCATGGTTAGAGATTCATGCTGGATAATGAAAACCCCTCTTGCTCTTTAACACAGTTTATTTATATGCATGAGTCTGCAATAGTCTTCTGTACATAACCTTCCCTTTATGAAATCTCTCTTTTTGCAGCTGACAGCCTGAATTAATTAATTTTGCTTGCTTCCCACATGCTTTTCTCCTTTCTTCCAGCTTCAACATACGCTTACAAATCCCATTTTTGTCTGTTTGTAAAGTCATTTATCTAACCTGCTTTGAAAGCACCTAGCTATCGATTGCTTTCTGTCACAGTTATTGGGGTCATACAGCCTCTGTGAAGCAGGAAGGACTCAAACAAGTATGAGTGCACAAGAAAAGTGTGTGTGCTCAATAAGACGATGTGCACATGTCAAAATGAGAGATGAAATTGACCTCAAGTCCACATTATTTGTGGTGCACTTCTTCTAAAGCCAGTGAAAGGGAAATCAGTCATAAATGAGTATGCTTTAATCCAAAGGCATTATATATATTCAATTATATTTCCTAGAAGTCCATACTCCACATTTCCTTCCCAGTAAAAGTCTGAGTTAAGAGCCAGTTCTTGCTCAGTATTTGAATAGTGACTGATCCTTTGTCAAAATCGGCAGACAGGGAAATATATACAAGCATTTCACGCTTTTAACAGTTCTCCAAAAATAACGTCATTGATAAAACATAATACAATGTAGCTACAATATATAATGTAACTAACAGAATGAAATACACGATTTATGTTTTTTTCTTTTAAATGGCTGCTTTTTGCCATCATCGTGATGTAGTTCCTGCATCTGTTGCCTCTTGGGCCTCAAAATTAACATTTAATCAACATTTAATCAACATTTCAAACCCATGAAGGACTGGGAGCTTGTTCTCCAGTGATAACGCTGTTCCATACAACATATAAAAATAGTAAATTTGAAAAATAAAAGTCAGGATTTTAGTCAGACTAAATGAATGAATATGAGAGTAAAGTACATTCTCATCGAAAGACAAAACCTATGAATAAAACAAAAATATTTAAATAAAAACGAACATTGGCAGCTACAGTGGGTTGTAAAAGTAAGAAGTAATGAATCCAAATAGACAAGCCATTCATTCTAAGACTACTGCTTTCTTCAGTAAAGACAGAAATACTAATGTAGCATTAAAGTTGAGCAGAAAAGATCCCTTACATTTGTATTAACAGTCAGCTTGCATCCTGTTATAAACAGTATATTAATTATATATTAACTTGGGGTTAGAGTTATTTGTAGGGCTATTTATAGGACTATTTTATAGGGCTTTTTTGTGATTGCAGTTGAGATTGTTGTATAATAAATATACAATGTATATGAAGACATTGTTGCATCAGATACAGCTTCTATGTCATCTTAGTTGTGTAAAGACTTCTTAAAAATAGAGTAACAATTCTATTTATGAATGTATGTGAGCTGTCAGTTTAGCACATTCATTTAGTGTTTAATTATATATATATTTTTTAAAAATGCTTAAAAATAATGCATTTGATCATGCTTCCTCATCCATATGTAAAATTCCTTAATAAGGATTTTCCTTTCTTCTGAGCAGTTCAAGCTTGAAATACCACCTAACTGCAAGCATGTTTTGCCATTCACACAGAATGCATTCTTGCATTCAAAAACAGCTGGATGGAGTGCAGCAGAGTGGAACAGTACACAGGGTTCTCAAGAATTTGAGAATCTGACATACGTTTTATGGGGATATTCCATAGGTGTTATGGTTTTTATACTGTACAAACTGTACTTTCTATTCCCTTACCCTAAACCTACCCCTCACACAAAACTAATAAAAATTCTGTATGATTTACAAGCCATTTTCCTTATGAGGACAATCAATCAATAAATAAATAAATAAATAAATAACCCCCAAGATCAAAACTTGTGATTACTATCCCTGTGGGGACATTTGGTCCCCATAATGTAAGGAATACCAGGACAAATTATTGTGTCACTATTAAGATACGTTTAAAAAGCTCTGGTTGTTGGAGAAAGGGTTTTGTATCTACTTGCTTCCAGATGAGACACCTATGTTACTGTCCCCCCTCAGCTGAAATGGAAAAGACAAATGTTCCAGTGTTTGTTCTTAAAGCACCAGAAGCATCTGTTTATTTTTCATTTTGTCATTTTAATTGTCCTCTGCTCTGCCTCCCAGTGCAGGGAGAGAATGCTAACTCAGTTGAAAATTGCTCTTCCCACAGAGATTAGAATTTCAACCTCAGGTCTTGTTCAAGGAATATTTTATACACCTAAAAATGAAAATTCTGTCATTAAAAGAATATACTTTAAAGAATGCCAGGGGTTTTATTTTTTAGAATGAAGACTGATACAATCCATATCACTATATATGCTATATTACAAATGCTATATCTTGCCCACTGTTCATTTACGCACATTGCCAAATTTGGTGTGCACTAGGTTTGATGTCAGTGAAACCAGATGGCATTGGTTCTCAAGTGTCTTGTAACCAAGCGCACCAACTTTGAATATGTTTGTTTTTGCTTTGGTGCTATTTTCACAAGCACAATTTCAGAATTCTTAGTTCAAAAATCCAAACTGATCACTGATTTAAACAATGATTATTTATGTGGGGAAAAAATAAGACCACTGTAATATGCAATGGAAGCATTTAGTGAATCACCAGAACACAACAATAAGATCTTCTTTCAGTGTAGTACATTTAACAGTCAGTTCATTTATAGCAAACAATACAAAGATACATTTTATTTCAGTTGCTGAATTAAAAATGTAAATGTAACACAGGCTACAGCTGTCACGTTAGAAACTGCACTTATATTACCTAACATGAATTCCATCATGTTTCTATACGATACAGTGTGCTCTTAAAAGCTGTGATGAAGATATGACATGGCCATGAGGCTTTGTGCTCGAACAGCCACTGAGTAATAAGATTTCCTTTCTTTGGATTTTTGTGGAAATGTACAAAATTTTCAACCAACATGAAATGACTTTAGCAGTGCAAATTGGCCACCTGACCTCCGATTTTAAAGACATAATTGCAGCCCCTCATGCTCTATCAGACCTTCGGAGAGAACAAAATGGTAGGGCTTTCAGATTGAGCAATTGTCTGTCAATTCCTTCCCGCTGTTAAGGTTAGAACATCCAATCTGCCCCAACCATGCTGGGAAAACCCTTGAATCCTACTCTGTCGTTGGCGCTGCGATATACAAGCAATCAGTTAAACCTCCTCTCCAACACAAGACCCCCACCTCCTATATCTCAGTTGCTCTGCCCGCATGATCATCCATAAATAAAATTCTGAATATTTTAGTCTATGTGTTGTCTCATCAATAATTCATCCTTCTTACAGTCTCTCTCTTCTCTTTTCTCATTTCTTATATAGGAGAATATGTGGTGATGACAACGTATTTCCATTTGAAAAGGAAAATTGGCTATTTCGTGATCCAGACGTATCTCCCCTGCATAATGACCGTCATTCTGTCTCAGGTCTCCTTCTGGTTGAACCGGGAATCCGTTCCAGCACGTACCGTCTTCGGTGAGCTTTTCTTGCGTTTGTTTACTAATGCACAGATGTGCTCTGCGAGTAATCCGCCAAACAATACGTCCAGCGTAGAGCTGCTGTTTACATTATGAGACTACATCAAAACATGCTGTGCTTTATATTTGTAGAGATGCTTTTGTTTTGATCTGCCATTATGAAACAACAGGAAGCATTCAGTAAACAAGAACACCAGGGATTATTTGAAAAGTTTGTATTCTGTGGGAAAGTTTACCGAGGACACTTCCTGAGAAGTCCTAGATAGTGATGGATTCTGTTTTGAAACGGTGTAATTACCACAGCCACCACACAAGCACCTAATTAATTACAGATTAGATGGACCTAAACCTGGACTCAAATGAAGTCAAAAAAGTAATGCTGACAAGACAGAAAAGGAAAAGATAAACTCAAGAACACTGCAGCTGTATCTCCTTCTCCAGCCTATTCGCACAGGATCTTTAAGCCAGCTGAAGGTAAGAGATTATAGTTTATTGAGCACACATCAACTTTGGCACGGTGTCTGACTTCATCTGCGGTTCGCTTTTTAATCGAGGGCCGGAGCATCAGGTGCAAAGCAGGGCTCATTCTGCCAGCATTACTGTGGAGGATGTTCCCGATGAGAAAGTTTCTGCATTCAGCTACAGAATAAATGAATTTCTGACACTTCTCACAAACCGTTCTTGATAGAGTGCAGCAGCATTTCATGCACCACTGTTCTGAATATTACACAGAACCACAGCAAAAGATATCCTATTTTAAATCACATTATTTTTCAGATTGCAATCTGAATATGATTCAAAGACATTTTAGGCTTCTTCTTTTTTTCCTGATTACTTAAACCGGGCATACACTGGACAATTTTCAGGGGGTCACACATTACACAACTTTTCATTAGGAAGAAGAACACACAAGAACTCATACGGGAAATAACTAGGATCACGTGAGAGACTGCTGTTCTCGCATGTGAATGGATTGCAATTCAAGCTTGCAATTCAAGTTGTTGGTACATTGATTTGCAGTGAAAAAGTTGACAAAAATGATGGATTTTAAACTTTATACTACTGTACAAAAAAAAGCACAAAGTGTATATTATACTATGGATTTTTAGCACGTCTCATGCACTATTAGGCAATTAAAACTATTAGGCTGATGAGTTGCTGTCTATAAGTGGTCATTTCTATTAAGGTGAAACCTGGTTCCTTTTCATATCTTCACTCAATGTTGCGTCAGCAGCTGTAACACAACCCCCAGATGAGATGATTGACTGAAACCCGTATAGAAACACACCAGTAACTCCTCTGTCTTGAGGCACCACATCATCTGTGCTGCATCCCTGCCAACAATCCTCCGATTTCTCTTCTTAAGGAACCCAGTTCATAAGAGCCTGTGCTTATGTTTGTATTTGTGTGATGAGGAGCTATCGTGTTTCAGTGACCATCGTCAGAGTGGATATTTTGCTCCTCAAAATGGAACATGATTTTTTAGGACGTATGTGCTTGCGTGTTCTTGTTTATTATGAACGAGGACACTCATAACCCTTTGCAGCTGATGATCGTAATGTTGAACTGCTTGCAGGCTCGCCTTCGCCTTTTTCGTTTTGAGGGTCAGTCATTCGGTCTCAGGCTGAGAGGGCAGAACTGAGAGGAGCACAACACCAACACACACAGCACTATACAAGACTGAATAAGACCAAAAACAAAAATACAACACAAGGAGCGGTAGAATAACTCCAAATACCAATAATAAAACAAAAGAAAGAATTAAAGACTTAAAGTAATTAAAAGATAACACACTCAAGAAGACTAGGAAAGGAGCTACAGAAAACACTAAATGTAAAAACTAAATGAGAACACTAGATAAATAATTAAAGCAAGCAGGAAAAGGAGACAAAAACAACAATAGTAAGGATAGATTCCATAAGGACATGACCAACATATACCAGACAAAACCATGTGCTCACACACAGAACAAACATAGAAACCTTAAATAAACAAGGACAAAACAAACAGAGCTGCTAGGACATTCTTCTACTTTTCTTCCCCATCTCTCCTTTTCAAAGTCTCCAGTGTTTCTACACCTATACTAAAGTAGTATTTCATTTAGTAAATATTGAATAATGCCGCTTCTGTTCTTGTACTGCCACTGTTACCATTGTATGTGTTTTATCGTTTCCCTTTCATTTCTTTGTTCTTTATAATGCTTCCTTTGCTTTATTCATTGTTGTCTTTTATCTTGTGCTAACTCCATAATTTTCAAGCTAAAACTAATACATGCAGTGCGGCTTGCTCAGGTGTATAGTCATATTTCATCTTCACCATCTTATTCTTTGCGGCCCACCTTCGCCATTATCCTTTGCACACCCACAACCTTCAAGACAGACTCCTTAGAATTGCTGTTCAGCCCACACAGGCTTAGATATTCACTCATATTTTAATATTGAGTGGTTTCCTTAAGCGTGTATCACATTTTTATTTAATTTTTTTTGGCTTGTACTATGTACTATTTTTTTAGTCCAATAATCTATTAATTTATATTAAAAAAAATGGCAATACATAAATGCAATTATAATACATTCACTTAGATATTAACTCTTAAATGCATGAATGTTTCACCAATCATTAATACATATTTGGGTCTTTAGCGACCCAGACCTATATATCTAACACAGATGGATCTCTAACTGCTGCAATAACATAAAACTCATCCATGGTATGAAAAAAAAAAAAAAAAAAAAAAGCTACGGAAGTCAATGGGAACCATCATCTGTTTGGTTATCAACATTCTTCAAAATATCTTCTTTTGCATGCATGCTCGGAACAGCTTGGGTGAGTAAATGATAAATGAATTATAATTTTTGGGTGAATTATTCCTTTAAAGAGAAACCCTCATCTTAAAGTAGTTGGCATCCAGTCCTGATCTGACTATCTAATGCAGATTTTGAATAACGTATTCTGATATACGAGACTACTTTAATTCATTAGTTAAATGTAATCTAGATTATTTATAACTAGGCCAAACAGACTGGAGTAATTCAGAATAGAACATCACATTGAGTTGTATTAAAGCAGTTGACTGTTAAAGTAATCAAGAAGAAACAGCTAAGATACAAGCAGAAAAAGCTGTTAATTGCCTTGTGTCAAAATAATAAAAAGTTGTGAGTGCTCTGAATGCTGCAGTAATTAGTATCCTATCATACATCTTTTCATAAAGACAAGTGGGAGGTTGTATCCGACTGATTTCCCATTACACAAGTTGAGTCTATAAACGTGACTAATCAGCAATCGCACTCTGGGTAAGAATCGCATCATTAACTGGTCGCCGCTCTTCTATGAAGAAGCCCCACCAGGCATGCTCTCCACCTCCATCAGAAATGCCACTCCATCTTGTGTGACTTTTCCTTCTACTCTACTTCTGCTATCAGCATTCGCTCCTGCTTATCTTGTCCAGAGGAGAGGTGTTGAAAAGTGTGCAACAGCAACCCCAGGCGTCTCCCACAAGGCGAATGTGCATGCTAATCAGCGATATGAAGCCTGCCGTTGTTTGGAGTGCAAACACATGTCCGGAAGGGACTATTTAACTATATCGTTTTAAATTCTGTAGCCAACTTTCGTGGAGTTGCCTTGGTTGTGTGGAATCATAAATACACAAAATATACTATTTTCACGCTTTTTACATCATTTGAGCTTGATTCGAAACAATATGTTCCTTTCACAAGGGATATTTAGGGCCCAAGCTCTAAAGGTGCTGTAGCCCCTATTATATCTGTTGGTTTTCTTATTATTATTATTCTTACATATGGGGGTCTAAGGACCTATGAACCATACATCATAAAAATATGAATTTTTTTTACACTTGTAGTGGTGGTCATGAATAGTAATCTGGCCAATTTTGAGGTCTCTAGGACCAACTGTGTAGCACCACAATCGCTATGTCATTATAGCTGTGGTGTGAACACTCATAGAATTAGAACAGTTATTCCAGCTATCATTATAGTTATTGTCCTTGGCGTGAAAGGGCCTAAAGTTATTACATTTATGTCCATATATGGTGCGATAAATCAATCGAGTAATTATCACGACAGGCAAGTATTTCATTTTTTTCACTAGTCCAGTTCTTACTAAAATTGGCTTAGATGACACTGGAAAAAGTTGCACAGAAATGACAGAACAGAATTATAATATATATATATATATATATATATATATATATATATATACACATTTGTTCAAAAGTTATGATGTCGCAAAGTTGACCAAAATTTGATTTAGAGGTCATAACTTGGCAATACTTTGATCTTTTGAAACTTGGTGTGCTTCATCAGCACCATGATCTGAGCGGTCCATGCCAAATTTGGGAACAATGTCACCTACAGTGCATGAGTTCTGAAAAATGTATAATTTTAATTTTGCATAGAACTTTTTAAAAGTTTGTCAGAAAATCATGATCTCAGTGTGTGTGGATTCCATGGGTCATGCCAAGTTTTGGGATTGAACAAACCAACTGTTTGCCATTTTGACATTTTGTCAAAAATTGTAATATCTTATAAAACCATTTAACATGCCAGCACAAAATTTGGTAGGGATTATCAACGGCATGTCCTTCTGCGGTATCTGAGAAGATTAAACACAGCCACGGATCGGATTGTTTTTCGGATCAGAAAGAACAGAAAAATATTTAAATGTAGGCTAACTTTGCTTTCGATTTATTACTTAAAGCTAAGTACTTCTTCGATACCACAGCAAAAACTACTAGGCTAACTAAGAAAGTTCAAACATGATTAAAGAGACAAGTGAACATCCAGTAAATATAAGAACATAAAATATGATATATGAAGAACATAAAATAAACCATGAAGAACATAAAAATAAGAATACACAAATTACAAGCATAGATAAATACAACAGAACAATGTTACAAATAAAATAAGGTTGGTAGTATTCAGGTACAGAAATGTAATAATTAGATTAAAATAAAACTGCATAGTGTTCACTGTATAAATTAAAGATCTTTGTCAAAGCTGTTTTGTTGTTTGATGAGCATTAATGACAGCAGCAGATATTTATAGGCTGCTGTCCCTTTAAGACCTGATGCACAGATCCAATATACACATCCAAATTATTTCTCAGCTGTTTTCATTCGCTTTAGACATAACCGACTGCATTTACCAAAATGATTGTTGAGATCCGTATTTTATTTTTGGTGTTTGCGCACAGTCAAATGCGCCTCTCCGCGTGTGCACACTTCATGTATGTGCGACTGTGCGCATAGAAAACAATGCGCGAGGAACAAATAAATTTCCCTTTCGCATTTTGTTTCACTGGAATGGTTAAAAATCGCTTGCACGTGTGTAAACACATACAAATGATAAACTTTCAGTCTATTATGGTTAAGTTTTGCAATTAATCCACGGATCACACGCATGCCGAACCGTGGGGCTTGGTCTGTACGGATCACGGATCAACCACTACTGAACAGATATTTGGTATTCCCTACCATTCCCAAGAAATCCCTTTATAAAGTCCACAGTGTACATGTTTATTGTCCTATGCTATTTTAGTTTAACATGGTAAACAGAGGCAATTATTTTTATTGTGGCTTTTTGGCTATGAGGGTAATCATAAACTATGTTAATGGAAGTAAACGTAAGTGCAATAACAGCCCTTGTACTTTGTGCTATGCAACCTTTATTTTGCAGTATTTTGCATATATCACTTCACTCTGGTTATCTTTATTGAGATTAATGTAATGATATTACTGTATGTGTCAGTTTTTACATTGCCAATCCTAGAGAGCTGCTAAACTGTTTATCATTGTTTTTTAAACAATAAAAATAAAGATCTATTCTTCTGTATACTATACTATTTAATGAACAATGTTCTCTGAGGTTCTCAGCTTTGTCTGTGATGAAAACCACTGTAGTTATGCTGGTAGGCTCCAACTGAGAGGTACTAATGAGGTGTAGAGCAGACCCTTATTGATATTCCACAAGGCTTGCACACCTTTGTCTGCAGATGTGATGAAACGGCACGCAGCTCAGGCTGTTGGCTGGACATTGAAGTAATGGTGCGGCCAGGCTGGCAGACAAGCCTTGCTAAATGTAGTGTTTTCCAGGGTGCCTGGAGGTTGTACTGTGTAGGCCTTTAAAGCCAGCTTAAACCCTGAGCGCTAAACCTCAGCAGCTTTAGCACACCAATCTGCCATTTGACTACTGCCCATAGATTTGACAGTAATCATAAATGGCTGTTTTCTGTTGTAAAATATTTTTTGCCATAGGAGTTAGTTCTTGCTGAGATGTTGCCCACTCTTCCACCAAGGCACTTGCAAATTCTTGAACATGTCTGGGGGGGACACATGGTTATACATAGTTAGCTACTGCAAAGATGAACACCTGTCCTTTCTGTTGTCTCCCTGAAGCATTGTCTTGGGCAGCTTAGATTACAGACATTGCAGTTTATTTCTCTTGTAGTCCTCTTGCAGCAGGACTGTGGCATGTTCACGCAGATGGATTTCTTCTGGTGTTTTTCATAGTCAACAGAAAGGTGTATTTAATGTCTTTAGTTATTAAAACTGTGACCTTAATTGTCTACTGCCTGTAAGCCCTAAGTGTCTTAGGGACTGTTCTACAGGTCCATGTGCAATAATTTCTTATGGTTTATTGAATGAGCATGAAAAATATTGTTTAAAGCGCCCCTATTATGCCATTTTATGCTTCCTAATATTGTTTTGGGAGTCTCCTACAGTGGGTTTACATGAATGCAAGGTCAAAAATTATTTTGTTTTCTCAAAATATGCATTTAATATCACATATTTTCCCATGATTCGTTCAAAGCACTTCTAAGATTCAGTCTCTCTAAACCCCTCCTTTCTGTGAGCCTATTCTGCTCTGATTGGTCAGATGGCCCAGTCTGTTGTGATTGGTCTATCACGTACAGCGCTTGTCAGATACGATACACCCATTGCCATAGTTTCATATTTTGAATGCTCGATAGAAAATATAAACATCTATTATTTATCATACTTACAGGTTGTGATTCAGTGGAGCCAGCTGGACCAAATAAAGCGGTACTGAGCCATCTTTCAAGATCAAGCGTTTTGTGAATCCCGTGTTGAACTCCCTGAGATTAGAGAAGTAGTCATCAGTAAAATGACGGAAACACAAAAAAGTTTGGGGCTGTACTGTGCAATTATTGTAATTATGGAGGTCACTATGCTCTTTAGAACCTTCAAAGGAACAGATTTTTTTTTTTTTTTTTTTTTTTTTAGTTTTTCCAAGTTCTGTGCCTCCATACAGTTGTATCTCTGGGCTCTGCTGGCAGTTCCTTTCACTTCATGGCTCTGTTTTTGCTCTAATGTGCATAGACATTATGTAGACAGGTGTTTGCTTTTCCAAATCGTGTCAAATCAATCAAATTAACCACAGGTGGACTCTAATCTAAGTGTAGAAAGATTATCCAGAGAAATGAAATGCACCTGAACTAAACTTGTTGTCAAAGTGACATAGTAAGCAGGGTTCAAATACGAATGTTGATGTAATATTTGAGTTTTTTTTTTCTTTCTGCTATATTTAGCATATCTCTTGGGTCTCTGAGCTCCTTTTTTTTTTTTTTTTTTTTTTTAA